>OX451736.1:488847169-489081991 GCA_948472305.1 Vicia faba
TATCTTTGGATGTAAACGGGACGGGCGTGAGTCATCGTATAACCATGATAGCAATGTTGCCCAGTATCTTAGCATTTTTGAGGGACTAAGATCATTTTGTTTAGGCAACTTTGAATAGCGTCATCGAGGGACTATGATCTTATATTTGTTTTGTTTTTCCAAGATACTTCGTGTGCGTAACATGGACATTTTATTTTTAGGCAAACAAGTGGGAGAAACCATAAGGGTGCTTGTGTGCAAAGTGTGTCATTTTCATGCTTTTGTCTTGCATTTAGGGTTTTCTATTTTGCTTTGTTTTTGTTCTTGTCATGCAAACCCTAATTTACTAAACATGGTATAAAAGTGATAAATTGTGTAATGTAAACTAAGCTATTACAACAATTATTATGGGAGGGGGGATACAAGCTTGAATAGGGATTTTGCACAAATATAAACCTAAATATATTATTACAATCCAATCGAATATTGCATGAATTAAATAAATAAACCAATATTTAAAATGCAATGCAAAATGTGTATGTTAAAAAAATGTTTTATGTCTTGTTTTTTTTGTGTGAAAAATATTTAACTTAAACCTAAAAATAAGGAAAAATAAATATATTAATTCTTTTTTGAAAGGGGTAAACCCTAATTTTTTATTTAAAGAAGATAATGTTCTATATTTATTATTTTGTACATTTTTTTGTATAAGAACATAATAAATAATATTATATATAAATATTAAAAATTAAATATGTACAAAAATAAGTTTTTTATGAGTATAAAATATATAACAAAAATATTAAGTATTTTTAAATATATTTACAAGTTATTTAAGAAAATAAGTTCTATTTATCAAAATAAACTATTTTTCATGTGAGAAAATAATTTAAAAAAATAAAATAAAAGTGTAAAAATAAATAAATCATTTTTTGGTATTTTTTATCATTAAGAAAAATAAATGAAAGTAATAAATATAAAAATATGAAAGAAAATGCAAAAATATAAAAAAATAGCCAGGGGGTGTAGTAGCAAATCAGGAGGTGTGGTTAGTAAAAACAAAAAGGCCAAAGCTGCCAAAAAGCCCAGAAACCACTTTATCCCTGTCCTTGGTCTTCTTCTTCGCGCGCTTCCAGTTCAATCTGTAACTCTCACATGCTTGCATAAAAACAAAAACTCATAACATGAAAAATGTGGCATTTGAGCTCACGATTCCAGCCATATAAATTATGTGACCTAACTCTTAAAGATCAAGGAGAATTTTGGAACCCCTAATTCGTGACCTAAAAATTTCAGGAACTTCAAGCTTCAAATTCTCTTAGCACAAGTAATATAAATGAAAAGTATGGATATCTACAGCTTTGTCATGATAAGGGCTACATTTTTTCTTCACAAATCGTGGCTTGAGGATGCCTATTCAGAGAGATAGAGTTCAAGAAAATACCTCCTTCAGTTGGATTTGAGTAGAGCAATGTAGGGACTTTAATGGAGGCCTGAGGATTGTTTGAGCTTCCTTGAACTTCCCTGAAGCTATTCCAATGCTTATCTTGCTTTGAGGATGGCTGGAAATCTCTGCACAAGTCAAGTTGCAAGCTTCCAAAGTGAAAATGGTGGATGCTGAAACAGGGGTTACATAACCGGGGTGATTGCTTGGATTGCTTTGGTATGAAGTGTATGAGATGTTTCAAGTGTTTAAACACAAAACTCACGAGCCAAAAATTGGTTGGCTGTCATTTTGCAGAAGTTCTGAGTTTTGGAAGTTTTGTGGAGTTTTTGAGTTTTTTAGAGTTTCAGCCTCAAATCAATCGTGTTCTGCATTGTAACAAGTTTGCAAATATGTAGAGAAGGGATACAAAGTCAGCCCTTACTAGCTGTGCCAGCTCTAGCACCTTTTGCAACTTTTCTTGCATTTTAAGTAAAGTGAAGTGACTAATCTCACATGCTTGTCCTTGATTGCTTGAGTTCTTAAATGAACTTGTAACAATTGCTTGAGAGTTGTGTAAGTTGCTTGTATCAAAGAGACAGGTTCAATGCTCAAGATTAACAAAGTTGCAAAAGCTTCTCTTTATGAAAATGGCGTTGTGAACTTTAGCTTTTGAGTTTACATTTAATTATGGAGTGTATAGAAAGCTTAGGACATGTAAAGCAAGATACAACCAGCATAGATTCGATTTGCAACTTGATGCTATGTGAAAAATGGCTTGAACAAAAGTGAGAAAATGCTAATTTCCCTTCTTCGATTCTCCCTACTCAAAAATGATCTTGGAGAGTTCTTGGACATTTTGGAAAGCTTGCAATGTTCTCCATAATACATATTTGAAATGAAATTTGAGATACCTCTTGGAACTAGGTTAAAAATGTCCATGAAGTTGGGTCCAAAACCTGCCTGAATTAGGGCAAAATTTCACTAAGTTATTTAGTTCATGGACCTATATTCACAAATTCATAACTTGAGATCAAAGCATCTTTTGGGAAAAGTTTGTGAAGAAAAGTTGTAGATTTCATTGAGGACTACAACTTTCATGTTGGAAGTTTTTTTTGAATCAAAATGCATCATGGTGAAAAAGTGGTGAAAAGTTGGGAAAAAATAAGAAAAATTTTATACTTAGAAAAATTCTAAGTTATGGAAATTTTCAAATTAAAACCCTAATTTTCAATTTTGAGTTTCTTGGGGAACAAGTTTCAAATTTTGACATATCTTGATGAATTATGACCCTTGGCACTTGATTTTGACCAAAAAGTTAAAGTTTGACTTTTCAGTGCACAATTGACTTTTGATCAGTTGACTGCAAAATTCATTTGTCAATCCAATGAGCTTGAGATCTTTTGAACCATGTAATTAGGTCAAGATGATGCCATTGAACCCTTGAAATCATTTTTGAACTCAATTGGTCATTGGCTAGGTTAAAAATCAGAAATTGCCCTTTATCAGTCAAAACCCTAATTTTGACCATTTTGCCCTTTTGATGATCTGATCAAATTTCTTGAGGAGTTGTGATCCAAACTTGATCAAATGGTACATATGAGTCTAAAATGTTCATTTGGATAAAAAATTATGAAGTTTGACTGTAAATTGGCCATGTTTGACTTTTTCCCCAATACAGCTGATTTTTAGGTCAATTGTCCAATTGACTGATCAAAAATGTGGTTCAAGGCTTGAAACTTAACATGAGAAATCTTAGGGGTCCAAAATGGTGTATGAAAGTCACGTGAAGCATTGGTGGTCCAAAATTCCTTGTGCAAACTCAATCCCTAATTTTGGGTTATCAGTGCAAGATGAGATGTCTTGAGTTGACCAAACCCTAATCTTGTCTTGAGTCCAAGAAGTCTTGCGAGGAAAATCTTGATAAATGAGAGGGAAAATTTTGGGGTACAACACTCACCCTCCGAATGAGTGAGTAAACCAAGACATACAGAATTGCGCTATCTACCTCGTTGTCAAACTCGGGTAAGCGACATGTCATCAGCTTTTCCTACTTCCTAGAGACCTACAGGGGTATGCTACAGTGTAATCTTATGTTTATCGGACAAATTTTGGGATACTTCAAGTATTCAATAAAATTTCAATAAAAAATGCGCAAGACTCAAGTTTTCTCGCGCTATTTGATTAAAAGATAATTGAATAGGGGCAGCTGTCATACCCCAAATTTGCCCTACCGCGACGATTTTATTTTCCGAAATTAAAATAGAAGAAACATTTAGTTAAAGACGGTACGACAGTATCTGGTGTCCCGTCTTTATCCAACTAGGAGGTGTATTTTTAATTCAGGGAAGTGAGGCTTTTTGAATCAGAAAGACTCATGAAACGATTCGCGTATTGGCCAATGGCCCATGCGATTCAAAAATGGAAGTTAGTTCAAAAGAATAAAAAAAACTATTAAATTTTTAATTATGACAAATTGTTTAAGAATGGTAGGTATTGTCACTTTAAGACTAAAAATCCTTTTTTTTAACAATAAAGGAGGTGCAATTTAGAACACAAGCTCGTTACGCTAAGCGCATTGGTTTTTATTTAAGGAAATTATTTTTTTTTAAAAACCAGGTTTGTTTGCTAGGTTGGGCCAATTGAGACCTAATATGAGTTGAAAATAAGCGAGGGGCATTAAAAAGGGTGCTGATAGCCCATTCCATTTTTAAACAAAGTTATTATTGGACAATTCATACTAAATTTATTTTTTGTAAAGATTATTGTCCATATTAATAAATCTTGGGGGGTCTTGTTTAAAGAAAAAGTCCGTTAGGCCTAGTCAAAATCAGAAAGGGTTTTTTTGCTGTAAATAAAAATATATATAAGATGGGCAGATTGATTAACATTGGGCCCATGTTCCGCCAAAAGGCACTGTAGCGATAGGGAGTCTGAATTAGCGCATGTGATTAGCAATAAACACTTACGTATAGATTTAACTAAAAAAAGAACCAAATTTGAATCATTAAAACAAAATTAAATAAGTCTGCAAAGCTGCAGAAATTATGATATAACCCAAAAATCAATCACAGTGTCAAATTGAATCTATTTTTGCTACAGAATCGCATATTTCAGCAAGCAGATCTCAGTACTAAAATCAAATCTACAGATTAAACCAAATCAAATCTATAGAAAATCGAGCACAAATTTCTGTAATTCAAATGCTTAACTTAACCAAAAGCCTCAACTAAATCTCAAAAGGGAAATTATGCAGAAAAAGGCACAAAATCAATTCAGCAAAAAACTACGCAAATCAAAAAAATCTTTCTCATTAAATCGAATATCAGACTTTACAGTTTAAAACTTAAAACGAATTAAGTATGCAAATCCATTTTTTTCCTATTACAAATTCAAAACTAGATTTGTATAGAAAGAAAGAACTCTCACGGTCAAGATTGGATTTCCCCGAATCAAATCTTGCCCAAAAGTCAGCTTTAGTACAGAACCAATCTGGGGCTTCACAATGCAAAGACGAGATCAAAAGAAAATCCTTGTCGCCAAGTGCGGACGGTACAGAATCACAGCAAATCTTGCAAATCCAAAACTTGAAGGCATAATATACTCTAAATCTGAAAACATCAGTTTTTGTATCAAAACTGAAAATCAAATCATGCAAACGTATACAATTAAACCCGAATCAATGAGTTTTTCTAATATCTACCTATAATAATCAGTCTGTAACGACTGAGTTTCAAAAAAACCCTAGATCTAAAATATATAAATAGGGCAAAAAATAATAATAGAGGGGTTGTTTTTTGGAGAAGAGAGCGAAAGGAGAGAATAAGCTCACAACAAACGTTGCTGCAGTCAGGCCTAAAGGCACGATTAGAGTTTTGAAACCCGAAACCCTAACCGTGTAACCATAGACTTCTAGTAGCCGTCACCACCGCTAGCTATCACCGCCGCAACCTACAATCAAAAAGGACAAATGAATCAGAACCCAGTGGATCAGCACTCATCAACAGAGGACAGTATCGCACGAAAGGGTAAGGGAACGTAGATTTTCCTCTTTGTTGTTTTTATTTTGTTTGAATTTTGATGGAGATCGCGGGAGAGGGGATTGGGTAGGATGGCCATGGTTCTTAGATCTAAGGTTTGGTGAAAGAGGGAGACGGGGCATTCGCGGGTAGAAGGAAGAGAGAAGAATTGATGTAAAGAGAAACGGAATGAAATAAGGGGAAGCAGATATGCGAAATTTCATGTGCTTCGTAATCGTATATATGCACCCCCACCGTAATAACCATATACCTCGTAATATATCCATCAGATCTGTATCGGACGGCCGTGAGGCCAAGTCCACCGTATACTTTATGTGCCTTCTCACACGCGATCATCTAGACTCTCCAGAAAACAAAAACAAAAACTTCATTTGGGCTTAAGCCCAATTAGTTTATACACCCCCTTTTTTGCCTTGATTACTAGACATAGCAATAAGCCGCACCCCCTGGCCATATCTCGTTTTGGGCTGGAAGCTCAGATCACTTTCCACACCCCCTTGTTTTGCTTAGGGGCTGAAGTTACACCCCCCAGATTGGTTAAATTACTATTTTCTTTTTTTATTATTATCTCTTTTTATATCATTTTTTTATATACTATATTATTAATTATCTATTTCTTTTCATTTACAATTATTATAATTACAATTATTTTTTATTTTATCTATTAAATATTATTATTTATTGTATGCAGATATTATTATATGGGCAAATAAATTATTTTTATATTGAAACCATGTATATTATTTTACATATATATTTGCATCAAATATCTTTATCATGCATTAATCAGGAGATCTTCGTAATTAATACAATAAAAAACACTCAACTAACGACAAACTTTTTCGCAATAAACTAAATTAATTAATTGTCTTTTGCAAATGGGTTTCAGAATATTTTGGCTTACTACGCACTCAGTCAAAATTTCCGCAATCGCTACTCTCGACCGAGTGCGAAGTGATTCAAAATACTCTTGCAAACCCCTAAAAAATACCAACCCCATGCGAACTATGAATTGGGACTCTGATTCCTCATAAGAGGATACGTAGGCACGCGATCTAAAATCGTGGCGAGTCCCGCTAATTAAAACTTAAAACCCTATTTACCCTAAATCTAGAGCTTATTATCCTTGTGAACAAGGTGGATGAAAGGTTCCTAACACGTTTCTTTTGTCTAATTGAGTCCGTAACCTAGAATCTTTGTCTGTGCATTAGGGTTTTCTGTTAGGTTCCCTTCCCTAGGATAAAAACTAATAATGGCGACTCTTGATTTAAAAACCGGTTGCTACACGTACAAGCAAACAAGAATAGTCGGGATGTATGTCCATTATGTAAAAGGTAGAATTGAAGATATGTGAGCCAACTTTAATTGGGAGATCCACCTCTCCATGAACCATTCTCTTAGACCCATCAAAAGCCCTTACGACAATATCGCTTGGCTTCATTACCAGTCCTTCACAATCTAGCCGGTCCAAAGCACCTTTGGGTAACATATTTAAAGATGATCTAGTATCAACTAAGACACGAGCCAGTGTGTTTCCCTTGCATTCAATAGACATATGCAAGGCTTTATTGTAGTTCCTTCCCTTAGGAGTCAAATCAGCGTCGGAGAACCCTAATCCATTGGCAGTCGTTAAACTTGCTACATATTTCTCGAACTGGTCAGCAGTGGTTTCTTAGGGCACATGGGCTTTCTTCAAGAACTTGATCAGAACCTGGGCATGAACGTCCGAACAGAGTAATAATGACAACATGGAAATTTTGGAGGGGGTTTTCCCCAGCTGTTCCACTATTTTGAAGTTGCTCTTCTTTATGATTTTCAGAATTTCCTCCATCTCTTGAGTGGAGGGATCCTCAGCATTAGTATCCTTGGTAGGTACCTCTATCCCAACAGGCTCACCTTCTTTCTCTTTGCCCTTAGTTTTGGCACTAGACTTGTCATTGGTTATGCGGACGGGAGTCGTTGTAGTAGTGGGTGGTGAGATATCAGGGGAAAAGATCCTCCCTGTTCTTGTCACTTTACTAGAACCTACAATATTAATGACATCAAATTCATCTTTGTTGATCCAAGAATCTTGTTCTATCCCATGATAATAAACCTCGGCACCATAGTTCCATGGAACTGCTTTGTTAGAGGAGTAGGGGATCGGCCCGGGGGAGGTGATTATTAAAGGAGAAATGGTTGATTCGTTTGAAATTCTGATAGGACCCCGTGAGGAGATCTGAAGCAGCTTGTCAGAGATTGTTATTATGGCAAGGTCTTCAGCCTTGTTGGTCATATTTTTTATGGTAGAAATCTTCTCAAATAGGATCTCACGACTATTTATCAGGCGTTGCACACCATCCCCCAGCCTCTTGCACCCATTTACTTGTTGATCACGACATACACAATCTTCAAAACAGCCAGGGAATACCCCAGCTCTCAGCAAATTACCCTTCACAGTAGTTAATGGAGTTGTTAAATCCTCAATAGAGGCAACAAAAGTAGTATCGTTAATTGCATTAACACCTTTGCATGGTTCGGCATTGGTGCGGTTATCACATTGGGAGTAGAAGGTGGATCAAATCCAATTGTCTTACTGTCTATCAAATCTTGAATCTTGGTCTTCAGCGCCCAGTAATGATCAGTCTCATGCCCAGGACTGTTTGAATGATATGCGCACTTGGCATTAGGATTATATTTTGGTGATGAAATGTTTGGATTAGATGGTGGATCACGCAGTGTCACTAAGTTGGCCTTCAATAGATGTTGTAAGGCTTGGGACAGTGACATGTTAATCCTTGTGAAACTATCTTTGAGGAACTTTAGATCGTTGATTGTTGGATGATTGCCTTTGAGAAGACGGGGGGTTGGAGATTAACATAGCATTAACAGAGGGTCGACGATCCTTCTTGGTATGGGCCCTTGCCCCATACATAGCATTTGCTTCCTATTTTCCAGTGAATGGCTTCTTTATAGGGTTGGATGCGGAAGCAGATGTCATGGGAATTTTTTCGCTCTTAATGTCGCTTTCTACCCTTTCACCAGTTAGTATCAACTTGGCGAAACCAGACAAAGAACTGCTAATCAATAGGTTGAAAAATTGGTCGGTCAATGTACCCATGAACATGTCAATTAGTTCTCTGTTAGTTAGTGGTGGTTGGACCCTACCAGTAAGATCCCTCCATTTTTGTGCGTACTCCTTGAACCCTTCATTGCTACCCATTGTCATACCTTGAAGTTGGACTCTGGTTGGTGCTAGATCGGTGTTATATTGATACTAATGATAAAAAGCACTGGCTAGATCTTACCATGTATGGATGCGGGAACCCTCCAATTGATAGAACCATTCTAGTTGAGTCCCAACTAGACTCTTTTGGAAGAAATGGATCCAGAGCTTTTTGTCAGTAGTGTGCGGATGCATCTTGCGCACGTAAGACTTTAGATGAAGTTTCAGACAGGAAAATCCGTCATACTTGGCAAAGACCTGTATTTTGAACTTATGGGGAATGACGACCCCAGGTACTAAGCCCAAATCACCAAAATCCAAACCAGGTACGGCTTGAATTTCAACAGCTTTCAGACTATCCTCTAACTGCTTGTATTTATCCTCGGCAGGTGGGTACTGTTCATCAAAGTAGTCTTCATCTTCAGAAGCTTGATCATTTGCACCCCTAGCACGGGTGCTCCTTGCCTCTTCGTCTTGATTTTTGTCCTCCTCAGACGACTCTTCAACTATCTATACCTGACGAACCAGACCTTTGAATCTCCTACCCGTGTTGATGAAGGCCTTCTTTTTAGTCTTCTTGTTGGTTGTTAGTAGTGTCATCATCTCTTTTTTCCCCTTGGCTAGGGTCAGCAAGGTTGCTTGGAACTGTGAATTCTGCGCTTGCAAGTCCTTCACTGTTTGTTCGATATCCATTTTACTGAAATAAACAATAGAAAGATAAGGAAACCTATTGTGGGAAATTTGTTTATGTTATGATGCATGAAAATGCATATGAAAATTATTTCAAGGACTTAGGAGATTTTAATTTGTTTAGACAAAAGGAACAAACATCAATTGAATTAATAAGTTCAAATTGATTACAACGTGCCTCTTGGGATTACATTGAAACAAAAGAAACTAAAATACAGTAACAATGGCTCAAATTTCCTATGGATACTTCCTCTTTGAAGCGATATAGGAATTCAGGCTCCTCTCCTCATGAACTTGTTTCGTGAGCTCCAATGTCTTCTTCTCACTTGCATAAAACTGGGCTTCAAAGGTGTCTCGCTCCCTCTTTAGTTGAATCTAAGCTCTTTGTAAATCTTCAAGAGAAGAAGGCATATCAGGATAAAGGACAGTATATGGAACATCTCCTTCGGCAGCAGGCTCCA
This sequence comes from Vicia faba, assembly GCA_948472305.1. Taxonomy (NCBI): domain Eukaryota; kingdom Viridiplantae; phylum Streptophyta; class Magnoliopsida; order Fabales; family Fabaceae; genus Vicia; species Vicia faba. The sequence continues at coordinate 488,856,968 of OX451736.1, forward strand.
TGATGATTGGGAAATAGAACCAAACCATAGATTAGAAGGGCCAAGACATCTTCAAAAGCTTGAAAATCCATATCCTCCCAGAATGAATGAGCCTTCTCCAACAGAAACTTGGCTAAGAAACCCTTAATTCCACTTCTTGTCTCCAAATTTGTCACAATAACAGATCTCTTCAAATGCAAAGCTTTGGCAATAACTTCAGGATTTGGAATCTCCTCTAAACCGGTGAATGGTATTTGATCAAGCACAGGAATTCCTAACAGTTGAGAGAATTCTTCTAATGTAGGCACCAATTGATAGTCAGGAAAGGTGAAGCAATGATGCACGGGATCAAAGAATTAGAAGAGCACGCACATCATTTCTTCTTAGAAATTTGAGGTATCCAAGTTGAGAAGCCGACCATATTTCTTGGTGAAGGAAGAATCTCCAGGCACCCTTGATGTTAATTCTTGAAGTTGAGGATGCACTTTCATGAAGCTGACTCGGATGGTATTCCTACGAATGGGAATCATGGCCTACAAAACAGAACAAAGATAAATTCCTAAATCCTTGAAATGGTTAGTGAGAATGCTTATGATGTTATGATGTTTATGATGTTATGTACAAGTAATCATATACACACAAAGCAAACAAGCCCTTAGTTTTAGGCTTGCATGGGGTTTGTAGGTAAGTACTATCTTGAAGTTTAGTTGGCTCAACCTGTCCTAGAAAGTAATCAGGTTCTAGGGAATCTCAATATCACTCATCTTTCTTTATTGGGCATTGTCTCAGTACAATCAATCTTTTCTTGCGGCCGAAATATCCCAAAAGTCTGATCTCAATTAGTGCAGCATCGAGTATGAACCATTCTTCAGCTTTACACCAAAGTCGGCTATCTCACTACTTCCTAATGGACAAGTTGTTCAATTAAGGTTCTATGGTTAGTTAGTGCTTCATGACACTGCTCAGCGGCCTCGTATTCTCCTCGATTCAACACAAGGGATACCGTTACCAAAAAATGTGTCACACTAATGTAGCCATTGTTTCAACCATATCGGTCTACACCGTATAATTTCCACAATCTATTGCTACTTACCTAAAAGGTTCCCCAGATCCGGGTAGAGGATCAAAACAAACCTAAACAAAGACCCAAAAATGTAAAGCAATCAAGTCAAACAAATAAAGTATTATAAAGTTTATCTACCTCTAAGGTAACCCCAAAGTTTAAGTCTTCATCCCCAGCAGAGTCGCCAGTTCTGTTATACGGTGGGAGAACTTACTTGGGTGTTTTGTGTTTGATTGCAATTGTTGCGGATAGCAAGAGTCGCCACCGACTTTTCTTTTGTCCAATAAAGGAAAGGGTGAAAAGAACAGGAAATACCTTTGATATTTTTTTCTTGAGTTCGAGGTTTAGGTTATGAAAAGGGAAGGTGTTAGCACCCTTTTCATCCGTAGTTATCTACGGGCTCTTAGTTGCTTGCTAGATCATTTTTGCTTTGTTCGGAATGTGCTTTGTGGTGTAAGTTTGAAAATATTTTTCAAAATGCCTTTGTTACGGATAACTTTGTAATGATTATCGTCTCTATAAGAATGCATACAAAGTGTTGGTTTTGAAAATAGTTCAAAGAGATGTTTGTTTTTGAAGATGTTTTGAAAGTGTAAGTGTGGAAAACGGTTTTTAATTTGCAAGCAAGCAACTACGAGCGTCCTACCTACTCAAGATATCTATGTTCTTTTCCTCCTCCTTTAGAGGTTGCTATCTTACCATTGATTTGGTAAGAAACCCAATTGTTGGATGTGAAGGGACGGACTGGGTCAATTGTATAGTCATAAAAGGCAACTTAGATACGTTTTAGAAATTTTAATAAGGGACTAGATCGTTTACCAAACGCAACATCGAGGGACATCGAGGAACTATGATCTTTTTATCGAGGGTATGTGCTAAAACGCCCATATTCGAGGGACATGACTATTTTCCTAGGCAACAAGCAAGATTACCCTAGAGGTGCACGTGTGAATAGTGTGTTTGATTACATGCATTTTTGTCTTTGAAACTAAGGTTTTCTAACGGTTGATTTTATCTTGCCATACACACCCTAATTACTAGCATTTTATATAAAAGCGGTAAATTGCAGAAAATAAATGTCCTACGCTATTACACATTTTGGGGATGGGGTATACACATTTACAAATGAGGGGTGAAAAGCAATAAAAGTCCTAATTATTACAACCATGTTGAATAGAAAATAAAAGAAAACATATAGAAAATAAAGAAAAATGCAAAAGAGAGAAAAAAGCAAATCTTTCGATTCATGCGGTATTCGAAGCATATGTCCTTCGATTCACACAAACTCTTTTCCTTTCGTTTGGGACTATGAAGTTGGGCGTTTGAAGCCTGCATCCTTCGATTCACACAACCTTGTTTGGGATTGTGAAACAGTATGGGGCGAAGCCTAAGGCTTCAATTTACACAACCTTTTTCTTTCATTTAGGACTGTGAAGCAGTATGTTCGAAGCCTAAGGCTTTGTGTCCAACCATGCTGTTATTTTTTTACTCCAACATTGTTTTATGGTTTGTACAGGTTAATTCTTGACAATAAAGGAAAACAAACAAAAGGGTGGAAACAAAAACAAACAAAAAGTTATCAATGATGCTTGAAACGAAAAGGTTTAAAGTCAATAAGACTTACCTTGAATCTGGAGTTGGTGTTTTGAACTTTGAGTTAATGCCCTGGATATTCTTGAATTCGAAAGAAAAGAACAGGGGTATTGTGTTTCTTTAATTCTGGATTCAAAAGCAAAGAAAAGAAGAGTTGTGTTTCTTTGGTTCTAGATTTGAAAGAAAAGAAAAGAAGTGTTGTGTTTCTTTGGTTCTGGATTCAAAAGAAAAGAAACAAAGGTGTGGGTTTTTAGTTCTGAGTTTAAGAGTGTTTTAAATGTTCTCTCCTCTCTTTTTCTTGCCAACAAACCTCTCTCCAGCCACTAAAAATCCACCCTTAGATGTGTTGTGAAACATCTTATTTATAGAAGAGTTTGGATGATATTTTGGGGGGGGGGGGGGGGGGGGGGGACAAATGAAATTTGAACAATTTGGGTATGTTGTGTTTTATAGATTTCGAGGTGCAACTCTTATATGCTAGTTTGGTGCAAATTAGGATCAGCATAGCAGGACTGCTTTGCAGCAGTTTTGGAGTGTTGTGGCAGCTTGGTCCAAGACTGTTTCATAGCAGTACAACAGACTTGGGCTTGGCAGCATATATGACTTTGTTCAGTAGCCTTCGACCAAACTCAACAAAAGACAAAACAATACTTGTTTCCACTAATTGTGTGTTCTTCGAATGGACCCATTGTATGTCTTTCGAATGGACCAATTGAATGTTCTTTGAACGGACCATATTGTATGTCCTTCGAATGAACCATATTGTAGGTTCTTCGAATCCACCAAATTCATGTTCTTCAAATAGGCCACCAAATACGTGTTCTTTGAATCCACCAAATTCATGTTCTTCGAATTGGCCACCAAATATGTGTTCTTCGAATGCACCAAATTCATGTTCTTCGAATGGACCTTTTGCATGTTCTTCGAATGGGCCACCAAATATGTGTTCTTTGAATGCACCAAATTCATATTCTTTGAATGGACCTTTTGTATGTTTTTTAAATGGGCCTTTTGTATTTGAATCCATCAATTGTGTGTCATAGTGTAGAAACTATGTGTGTTGAAGGGTTTAAAGGTGGAATTGAAGCAAGCATGAAGGAAGCATGAAGAAAGCCATTGCCTTGTGGATGCTAGCATGAGGGAAGCCCTTGCCTTGTGGATGCTAGCATGAAGGAAGCCCTTGCCTTGTGGATCAAAACAAACATGGAGCAATCATGAAGGAAGCCCTTGCCTTGTGGATGCTAGCATGAGGGAAGCCATTATGAAATTGAAGCAAGCTTGAAGGAAGCCAAAGTCCAGTCGAAGCTTGGGAAATCGAAGCAAGCTTGAAGGAGGCCAAAGTCCAGTCGAAGCTTGGGAAATTGAAGCAAGCTTGAAGGAGGCCAAAGTCCAGTCGAAGCTTGGGAAATCGAAGCAAGCTTGCTCTTCTTCGATTTGATTCTTGAAAGCCCAATGTGATCCATGGGAACTATATGGGGCATTTAAAAGTCCAATTGTACTTGTGAAAACTTGAGATTTTGAAAATCTTTGTTAGAAAAGTCTTGAAAAAAAAGGAGAGGGCAAATTTTGGGGTACAACAGCCATCATCATCCTCCTCGACCACTAGTCAGCCAACAACATAGACACATTACTACGCCATAACGACCACACCACTATATTGTAACTTTCGGCCAACCGCTCAGGATAACACAACATTGGGAAACTATATTTCCTATAACATGTTCATCAAACATACTAGACAGTCACGCTAAAACCTCCATAAAACGACCACTTCAACAACTTACTACTTTTCCCACCAACCGCTCAGAATAACCTAACGTCCTGACGACCATCACGACCAGGAATCACTATCCTAACCTATCCATCGATGAAACCGACAGTCATACAGATACACAAAACGTCCATAACACACAACTGGGCAACTTCATATAACATGTTCATTACACGGTCATACAGTACTCCCCAACGGCCACAACATGAATAAACGGGCAACTTTACTAGAAGATCAGAACATCAACGCACAACAATCATTAAAACTAGCAATTCCCATGTAATACACATCATAAGTCCCATTATAAGGTCAGAACCCCATCCTTACCTGGATTGAAGGTCGCTCAACCAAAGCGTCGGCCGTAATCCTTACTTTGCTCTGCTCGACACGGGCAGCTTGCTCCTCTTCTGTGCGGCTCTTCCGGTCAATGTACAGAGCTTCTTAAACACCAACTAAAACAATTCCTTATGTCAGCTTAGCCTTATATATCAATCCTATTGGGCCTAACCTACACACACCCACTTTACTACTTGCAACCAATAGCATAAGTGCAACATTATATAAATATTCCCTTAATTCCAACATTATAATTATTATTAATCAACTAATTAATTAATAATAATCCAAGAACCCATGCCCATGATCCTTAATATCTCGCAACTTCACAAATAATCCAAAAATAATTTAATTAAATAAATAATTAAATTAAATTACGGGCATTACAGGTGTCGTGCCCAGGACTGTTTGAGTGATAGGCACACCTTGCATTTGGGTTATACTTTGGAGAAGATGTGTTGGGATTCTGAGGAGGATCCCATAGTGAAATGAGTTCAGCCTTTAATAAATGTTTTAATGCTTGAGATAAAGGCATATTAATCCTGGTGAACTACCTCCTAGGAACGTCTGACCTACGCTGATTGCCCTATTGTTGTTGTTGAACAGGTGTCGGATTAGAGATCAATACCGCTCCCACAGACTGATGGCGGTCATTCTTACTACGGCTCCTCTGACCATATACAACATTGGTTCTTTTTTACCACTGAATGGCTTCTTCACAGTATTAGAAGATTTAGCCATTAGAATCTTCCCGCTCTTGATACCACTTTCAAATCGTTCGCCAGTCAGAATTAACTTAGTAAAGCCAGATGAAGAACTCCCAATTAGATGATTAAAGAATGGGCCTATCAGAGTACCCATGAACATATCAACTAATTCTCGGTCAGACAAAGTAGGTTGGAACCTTCCAGCTAAGTCTCTCCACTTCTGGGCATACTCCTTGAACCCTTCATTCGAGCCCATGGACATGTTTTACAATTGTACACGAGTCAGCACTAGGTCAGCATTATATTGATACTGCTTGTAGAAAGCAGCAGCCAGGTCTTCCCATGTGTGAATGTTGATTCCTTCCAGCTGATAGAACCATTCAAGTTGAGTATCAGACAAACTTTCTTGAAAGAAATGGACCCATAATTTCCTGTCAGCAGTATGAGGTTGGATTTTTCGAACATACAACCTCAGATAAAGTTTGGGACAAGAGACCCCATCATATTTAGCAAAGATAGGGACCTTGAATTTGTAAGGGATAACCACCCCTGAGATCAGACCTAGCTCTCCAAAATCTAATCCAGGCACTTTCTGGATTTCCACAACTTTGAGTCGATCTTCCAACTTCTTGTATTTCTCATCTGCAGGAGGATATTATTCGTCGGAGTAGTCTTCATCCTCAAAAGCCTGATTATTTATATATTTACCCCTGTCACTTCTGCCATCCTCATCTTGGTTGTTGTCTTCCTCAGATAAAACATCATTCACTCGAACTGGTTGAGCAGAACCTTTGAACCTTCTCCCCATGTTGAGGATAACAACCTGCTTCTTAGTCTTCTTTTTCGTGGAGAGGAGCACTATCATCTCTTGTTGCTCTTTGGCCAGATTAAGAAGAGTCTCTTGAAATTGTGCATGCTGAGTTTGCAGATCCTTGACAGTTTGTTCGAGGGCCATCTTATACTGAAATAAATAGTAAATAGATGAGGAAATATGTATTGGAGAACCTGCTTTATGAAATGATGCATGATATGTGGATGCAATATTTTCAAGGACCTTAAGAGATTTAAATTTGCTAACTGAGATGAAACAAAAACAAATATTTTTATTAGTAAGTTTAAGGTTACAATTGCCTCTTAGGCTTACAATGAAAAAGGGTCTCAAAGAGACAACAATATGAACTTCTAAAACCTAAGACTCAAGTCTCCCATGGACGCTTCCTCTTCCTGTCGATGTATGCATTAAGGATTTTCTCCTTGTGAAGTTGCTTTTTCAACTCCAACACTTTATTTTCACTTGCATAGAATTGAGTTTCAAATGTGTCTTGTTCTTCCTTGAGTTGAATCCATGACTTCTGCAATTCTTCGAGGTCAGTGGGCATGTCTGGATGGAGGATGGTGCAAGAAACGTCTCCTTCGATAACAGGCTCCATAATTATTGGTAAGACAGCGGAATATGGCATCATGATGTTTTGAGCACGAGCTCGTACCCATTTGAGGTAGGGCTCCAAAGGGATGGAATTCTTTTATCCTAAAGTCTTGCTATCAATATTGTTTACCATGCCCCAAGCACGTATAAAACTTTGACGATAACCTTGAGGATCATTTTCGTAGTCAAATACAATACACTGGATAAGTGCGTCACGAGGACCATCTCTTCGAGCATAACCAAATTGAAGTAGATCCAGAGAAGGGTTGTAAGTAATACCTCCCCTAATTCCAAGGAGTGGAACATTAGGGAATTCCCCATAATCGTCAATGATATTAATATCCTCTTAAGATTGGGAGCACCAATAGATATTTGAATGAGAGAGCTACATCATCCTTTGAGACCATCTCAGACCTTGTTTATTCTTCAATACTTATTGGGTAAGGTGTGAAATAAACCACCTAGATAGCAAAGGTAAGCAACACATAAGGGTCCTTCACTTACTCATAGTACGAGTGTGAAGAGAATGCAAAACATCTCCAAGCAAAGTAGGCACAGGGTTACGAGTGAGGAAAATTTTGACAGTGTTCACATCTATGAGTTGGTATGGATTAGGGAATAACACCAAACCATATATCAACAAAGACAAGATTTCCTCGAAATCCTGAAAACTCATAGCATCCAGAAATAGTCGAGCCTTCTCCAACAGAAATTTAGTAAGAAAATCCTTGACTCCACTTCTTGTTTCCAAATTAGACCCGATGTCGGACCGCTTCAGATGTAAAGTTACTGCAAGTTCTTTAGGTTGTGGATCTTTCTCTAAACCGGTGAAAAGTATTTTATTGAGAACAGGTACTCCCAGTAATTGAGAAAACTCCTTCATTGTGGGTACCAACTAATAATCGGGAAAGGTGAAGCAGTGATGTGCGGGATCATAGAACTGGAATAGAACACTCATCAAACCTTCTTCAAAACCCGAGGTAACCAAACTGAGTAGTTGACCATGCCTTTTGATGAATGGAGAACTTTCGGGAACCCTTGAGGCTAACTCTTTAAGTTGAGAAGGTATCCTCACAAAACTGATCCAGATAGTATTTCAGCGAGCGGAGACCATAACCTACAAAACAGAACAAAGATAAATTCTTAGGTCCTTGAAATGGTTAGTGAAACTGACATGGTATGATGTCATGATGTTATGATGCCATGTTCAAACAATTAAGCATACATAAACAAAACACACAAGGCCTTATGTTTAAGCTTGCATGTAGTTCGTAGTTAAGTACCCTCTTGAAGTTTTAGTTGGCTCAACCTGTCCTAAAAGAAGTAACCGGGTTCTAGGAGCCTTAATATCACTGATCTTTCTCTCGGGCATTGTTTCATCACGAGCATCTAATTTGCGACTGAAATATCCCGAGAGTCCAATCTCAATAAGTATAGCATCAAATATCAACGAACTTCAGTCTGCACCAAAGCCGGCCATCTCACTACTTTCTAATGGCTAAGTTGTGTTAACTAAGGTTCTACGGTCAGTTAGTGCTTATGACACCACACGACAGCCTAGCATTCTCCTTGACTGACTCAAGGGACACCAGCACCAACCAATGTGGTGCATTAACGTAGCCATCGTTTCAACCATATCGGTCTACGTCGTATAGTTTTCAGGATCTATTTCTACTTACCTAAAATGCCCTCAGATCCGGGTATAGGACCTATACAAGAAATAAACCCAAGCATATCCCGAAATATAAAGCATACAAGGCAAACAAGTAAAGAAATAAAGTTATCTAGCTCTTAAGGTAACCCCACCTTTAGTATTTCCCCAGTTGAGTCGCCAGTTCTGTAATATGATGGGAGAACTGACTTTTGGGTTTTGCATTTTATCGCAAATGTTACGGATAGCAAGAGTCGCCACTGACTTTTCTTTTATTCAATAAAGGAAAGGGTGAAAAGAACAGGAAAGAACTTTGAGAATTTTCTGAGTAAGGGGGGTAGGTTATGAAAATGGAGGGTGTTAGCACCCTTTTCATCTGTAGTTATCTACGGGCTCTTAATCGCTAGCTCACTTTTTTGAAATGCTTTGTGTTTGTGTATGTTTGAAAATATTTTGAAAATGCCTAAGTGCGGTAACTTTGTAATGATTCTCGTATCGTTGAGAATGTATACAAAATGTTTTTTTTTGAAAATATTTTGAAAGAAGGTATTATTTTGAAAATGTGAGGTGTGAAAGTTATTTTAGTTTGTAAGCAAGCGATTACGAGCGATCTACATACACAAAAAGTGTTTGTTCTTTTCCTCCTCCTTTAGATAGTTATATCCTACCATTAGTTAGTAGGAAGCCATATCATTGGATGTGAAGGGACAGGCGCGGGTCATCGTACAGTCATAGAAAGTAACTTGTAGGACACTCTAGCAATTTTTGTAAGGGACTAAGATCGTTTACCGAAGGCAGCACTGAAGGGTCATCGAGGGACTACGATCTTTTAACTGAGGGGCTTTGCTAAAGCATCCCACGTTCGATGGACATGACTGTTTAAATATGAGACAACAAGTGAGGGTTACTCTAGAGGTGCGCGTGTGAATAGTATTTTGATTTCAGTTAGTTTGTCTTGAGATTAGGTTTTCTAACATTTGTTTTTAGTCTTTGCATACAAGCCTATTAAGCTAGCAATAATAAGGAAAGCAGTAAATTGCGAAAATTAAATGTTCTACGCTTATTACAAGGTTTCGAGAATGGGGGTACAAATTTTATGAATGGGGATGAAAAGTAGTAAACCCTAATTAAAGCTATTACAGACCATTGAGCAGTTACAATAATTATATAAATGCGAAAAATAAGCAAACGCACAGAGATGATGAAGAGGAAAAATATTTAAGACCAAAAAAATTCTAAGGGTTTAAGAAAATATTTTATTGTTTTATTTAGAAAAATATTTGGAAGTGATTAATAAAAATAAAATCTAATTCTTAGTTAATTTTCAAACTAATAATTTAAAATAAAACAAGGTGATTAAACTAAATTAGTTTTAATTATCAAAAATTAAATTAATTAATTAAAAACCTAAATCTAAATTTTTTATGATTTTTGTTGATTAAATAAAAAATGAAATTAAAAAAGGAAAGAATTAAATTAAAACAAACAAAGCAAAAGAAAATTAATGGGCTTGTGTTGTAAGCAGAATGGGGTATGGAATCAGAAATTTGCCAGGCCGAAACACTTTAAGCCCAGGTGCTTGTGTGATTCAGTGTGTACAGCTCAATGGGGTGCACAGTAGGGTAAATCTCTAGTAGCATCCGATATGGACTGGTTGGGATCAAGTGGTTGAGGGCTGAAGATGCATGGTATGCGCGTTGGACCTTTTTACACTGAATCTGAAAGAAATAAATATGTGAAAAATAAAAGGGTATTGTTGGGGCTCGAACCCAGGTTCCTCTAGTATACACGCGCTTGTTTTACCACTAGGGTGGCTGTTTCATCCGGTTATGAAACGCCCCCAATAAATATATAGAAAACTCAATTTTGAAAATTTGAAATGCTATCTTCTTCTTCCTCGCGCGCACAGCATAACAACAACACCATTGATGATTTCTAAAAGCTTCATTTCTCAACCTTTTTGAAAAGTGTAAACACCAAACTTGCTTGAAATTTAATAAGGAATTCAACCATGTAACTTATTTTAAATAACACTCAAAGATAAGCAAGAATTTATGTTGGTACCAAAAATGAACCCTAACGGTTCAGAGGCAAAATTCTCTTCACATAGTTAATTTAAATGAGAACTAAGGACATGGTTAGCTTTAGAGGCATGATATCTACATTTTTGCTTTAGAATGTATTTGTAAATGATGCTTAAATAGAGATATCACAGTTTGGAAAACTTACCTCTTGAAGTGAAAACTCAGAACACGTATGGATGCTTCCAGGTGCAAGTAAATGATTGATTAAGCTTTCTTGGACCTCCCTGAAGTTGTTCCAATCCTTACTTTGTTCTGAAAGTATTTGAATCTACCCAACTAATTCAAGTTGCAAGCTTTGGTTATGGAGTTTGGAGGATGGTGATGATGATGTTACAGAAGTGTAACAAGGGTATGGATGAGTTATATATGATGTATAGATGATGTTTAAATGATAAAAAGGGAAAAACACACAAGTGGATTGAGAGTTGGGTGTTGGAAGTTTCAAATGTACAACAATGGTGGTTTCTTGGTGATTCTGAGTTTGAGAGTGTTTGAGGGTGTTTTGTGAAGTAGTGAAAAACACAAGAAGGGGGGTTGAATTGTAAAACTGAAAATCAATGCAATGAACAAGATATTTTTATCCTGGTTCGTTTGATCTCAAACTACTCCAGTCCACCCGTCAAGGTGATTTCGCCTCTCTCCAACGAGGTCTTAATCCACTATATTCAACTGAATATTACAGACTGCTTTAACAACTGCTAAAGCCTTCTTGATGCAAACCATAACCCGGTTTGTCAAGGAAACACTTTCTTACAAAGAAGATAAATCTAAGTGTGTGAATGTTTTCTACAAAACTGTATCACAACTGTGATGTATACACAACTTAAATCTTAGAAATTAGATTGCTAAACAATGATTGAATAAGAGAATGTGTAGTGTTTAGCAAACTGAGAGAAGGAAGATTTTGATCAGCTTTTTATGCGTGTAAAGATTTGGAGAGCATTAGCCAATTCAATCTTCAAAGTCTTGTTTATATAGCACTAAGATGTTGAACGTTGGAGCAATATTCTTGATTCAATATTAACAAACTTTCCTTATCGAGAAGATCTTGTCTGGAATGAGGCCGTTGGTATTAATTTGCTTTCAATGCACAGTACCGTTGCTTACTTAATGCAAGTTCTGGCTTGGCTCATTCTGACTCTGCTTAGCTGCTGATGAACTGTTGTGTTTCTTTATCAGAGTGTTGAGCGCAGTTCTGTTCATCAGACTTCAGCATATACGTGAGTTAATCTTCTGATATTCTGATGCTGATTAGGTGTGATCTTGCTTATATCAATCAGAGTATCTGCAAATCAGAACGTAATAATTTAGGCAGCAGATAGTTCATACATGAATCATATAAATAATATATCTTTTCACTTTGTTATCATCAAAACTTAAACATAGGGTAGTAGATTCAAACTTTGTTCTAACAATCTCCCCCTTTTTGATGATGACAAAAACTAGATATTTTTAAATGAAAATAACGTGAAAAGGTATCAGAGAGATGCATCAGAGTAAGAGGTTATCAAAGATAAGGGGTAAAAAGATATCAGAGTTGAGAGATACTCCCCCTGAGTTTATTACTTCCCTTTTTGATTACACGTGTTCTTCAGGATCAAATCTTTTTGCCTTTCTTTGAACATCAGAGTATCAGAGTCTTTGACTATCAGAAGCTTTGGATCAGCATATCAGAGCAGAGCTTCAGATCAGCGTATCAGAGCTTTTCTTGTCAGAGCTTTGCTTTGGATCAGAGTATCAGAGCGGATCAGAGCTTCATAGCTTTTAGTCTTCAGAGTGTCCAGGAGCTTCCTTGTACCTGTAGACTTTAAGCAAAACAAAAAAAAAATTTCAAGTATAATGGAGTTAGAATGTTTGAGAATTTCTGTCTTAGTTAACCGTTATTGTTTAAAATATCATTCTTGTTCTCCCCCTTTTTGTCAGCAATCAAAAAGTGTAGGTGAGTGCTAAAACAATTAAGATCAGAAAAACTTGTCATATTAAAAGGTTCAGAATCAAACAAAACATATTCAAATAGTACATCATAAAATCAAAGAAAACATGAAAAAGACATGAATGAAAAAACTAAGGTTGGGGAGGAAAGCGTGTGAACAGGTTCTCCAGCATGGCTTTGATCTGATCAGCAGTCTCATTCTGCTTGTGCACCATGCTGACAACAGTGTCAATCTTGCTATCCTGCACATCCATTCTTTCTTTCATCTTCTGGTCGTTTTCATCCATCCTCTGCTGCAGACGCATGTCATTCAGCTTCAGCTCTTCCAGAGTCTGCCTGTCCAAGGCAGCTTGAGAAACATCAGAAGCAGGAAGCTTCTGAGAGCTTTCTGCAACATCTTCTGCTTGACTTGCTTCAGCTTGAATGGTCTTGTCTTCTTCTGGTTGCACCTTTGAAGCTAGTTGTTTCTCAGACCAAGGTTCACTGTCCAGAGGGAGCACAGCTTCCTGAGGCAGTAGACTGTCAACTTCCTTCAGCAGCTTGCTGAAGTTCTGTTGTGCCTGCTCATAGTTGATATCCTGCAACTTGAGGGCTTCAGCACGTACCCAAAGTCTGAATTGTGACCAGAGCTGATCAGAAGCAGTTGGGTCAATCATTCCAGGACAGACTTGCTTCAAAGAAGCAATCCATTGCTGCACACCTGTTTCAAAATTCATAATACCAGAGCCAACATCTGGTTGTGTTGGTTTAGGGATGGCTATTTTATGTTTCAGATCAGCAAGACGGTCAAGGCTGGTTAAGTCTGTGAATGTCCTGCTGGGGTTTTCGGTGGTTTGCTTGGCAGCTGTTTGTTTTGGAGATGGAGTGGGAGAATCAGAAATTATGATTGGACTGTGTGGTGTTTTGGGAGTATTTGGTGGTGTAGATTCTGGTGAGGATGGCAACTGTGCCAAGGTGATTGTTGTTCCACCTGGAAGCTGGATTGCCAGAGGTGATGGTTGTGGTGAATGAGGTTCAGATGGTTGAGGAGAAGGAGTTTCAGAGTGATGAAACTCAGGTTGAGGTGATGGTGGATGAATTTCTGGTTGAGGAGAGGGAGACGGAATTGCTGGTTGAGGAGAAGTGGTTGGAATTTCTGGTTGTTCAGGGATAAGGGGTTCTTCTGGAATTGATGAGAGAGGTTGTTGTTGTTCAGGTTCTTCAGCAGATTGTTGTTGTTCTGGTTGTGGAGGAGGGACAATTTGTGGTTCAGAGTTTGGATTGGCGGAGTGATCAGAAGTGTGTTGATCAATGTCAGACAACACTTTGTCAATTGCTGATGTTGTTGAGATTGTTGGTTTGGGATGTTTGGTTCTGGGTCTTCTGAGTTTTAATGCCTCAGAAGGGTCATCTTCTGGTTCAGTTTCATCTATTGTTGGGATGGGGATTGAGATTCTATGAGAGGTTGGAGGAGGAATAGATGCTGGAATAATAGAAGAATTTAAAACAGAAGCAGCAGATAAATTACCTCTTTTCTTGGGTGTCTGCTGGGATGATCCTTCTGAAGGTGCCTTCCTCTTCTTAGTCTTCTTCAGAGTCACTTCTTGTTGAGGTTGATGCAGAGCTTTGATAATCAGATTTGGATCTGTACCATCTTCCTTGCACGCATCTAAGTATCTGAGAACCACCTCTGGTTTAGATTCTATCTCAGAAAATAAAGGAAAGTCACTCAGTGGAACTCTTCTACTGGTGATATCAGCAATAGGAGTAGCTCTGGGTTCCTTTTTGATATTCTCTATCAACTTCATTTTCTTCAAGTTCTTTGCGTTCAGAGGCTTCCCAATTGTTGGTTCAATGGTGCTTAACTCTTGAGCTTCTATCAGATGCTCTATCAGCCTATTCTCTGTCAGAATATCTGATATCAACCTTCCAAAGGGTATCCAATCCCTCTTTGTTCTTTCTTCTTCCCTGGTTTCCTTCACACTTGTTCTGAGGTGGTTGAACAGAAGATGAGCCAAGTTGATTTTTACCTTCTGATCAATAAAGTAGATCAGAAACTGCTGATCCACATTTATGTAATCAGGTGAACTAGTTGGCTTCCTATGGTTGAGGCACCCCAGAATTATCTTAGCCCAAACTCTGTGATGATCCTTCAGATCTTTGATCTTGCTGCTGGGCACCCCATGGGTGAAAATCCTTGCAGCTATCACGCCCACGTCAGCACATCTCTCAGCCATATCAACACAGCGGACGCCACCGCCACTGTAACCGATTAACCTTGCTATGTGATCCTCAGTGATCACAATCTTCTTCCCCATAACGAAGGAGGTGACTAGATGCGTTGAAGCCTTCGCATGAATCCAGAACTCCTTGACTAACATAGGGAATGTTGGTCCAACCAATCTGTCAAAATACCTTTCCCATTTCTGTGCCCTAACTTCTTCTGTTAGGTCAAAACCGTTCTCCTTCAAGCTTCCAAAATCAATGATCAATTCAGATAACACTTCAAGATTCTTCACAGGAGTGAGGAGTGTTCTGAATGGCACTTGATACTGTTCAGATGATGCTTTCTTCTGAGGACCTGCAGAAGCACTGCTGGAGGTTGCCATGTTCACACTAAAAGATTTTGAGAAGAAACTGAGAAAAAGAGGTTTTGCAAGAGATGAACACAGAAAAATGCAGAGAATGCTTGAGTATTAGTGAGAAACTGTAAAGAATTAGAATGAGAGGTTAATGTGTTTAAATAGAGTTTCAGAATATTTTGAAAAAATAAACGTTTTTAAGAAAGAGAAAAAATCATGATTGCATTTTAAAAGCATGATTACTTTTATTAAATGCTTGCTGATTTTGGGGGATTTGAGAAAGATACTTAAAAACGGTTACCAGACATGTGTCTCAATGCACCCAATCAGCGCTTTGCCTTCTCAGAAGCGTGCACGCGTTCTGCTTCAGAGATTTGCTGATGATTGGATGACACTTGTTTGATGTAGTGATCAGCACGTCTGTCTTTGAGCTTAGACTCTCAGATCTTTAGACTTGCATTTGATACAATATGCATGTTCTATCTTTCTGAAAGAAGATTGATCAGAAGTTCACAGTAAAACAATTACATTCTGAAGGTAAATATATGGAATTAAAACATTTTCACTCTGGGCAGACTTTCATGCTGAGATGTTTCAGAATGAAATTAAACCTATCTTCTGAAAGGGGTTTAGTAAAGATATCAGCCCATTGATGGTCTGTATCTATAAATTTTAAGTTCAAAATTCCTTTCTGAATATAGTCCCTAATGAAGTGATGTTTTATTTCTATATGCTTAGCTCTAGAATGTAAAATGGGATTCTTACTTAAGCAAATAGCAGAAGTATTATCACAGAGTATAGGAATGTTACTCTCAAAAATCTGGAAGTCTTCAAGCTGACTTTTCATCCAGAGCATTTGTGTGCTACATCCTGCTACTGCTATGTACTCAGCTTCTTCTGTTGATAGCGCAATTGTTGATTGCCTTTTGCTGGACCAAGAGATCAGATTTTCTCCCAGAAACTGGCAGCTTCCAGAAGTACTTTTACGCTCCACTCTGTCTCCAGCAAAATCAGCATCGCAGTAGCCTACTAAGATGTAATCACTAGATTTTCTATAAAACAAACCCAGATTAGTAGTACCTTTCAGATACTTGAAAATTCGCTTAACAGCTGTTAAGTGAGATTCTCTAGGATCTGATTGGAATCTAGCACAGATACAAACACTGAATAATATGTCAGGTCTTGAAGCAGTCAGATAGAGGAGAGACCCAATCATACCTCTGTAGACTTTCTGTTCTATATTTTTGCTTACCTCTTCTCTTTCCAGAATGCACGTGGGATGCATTGGAATCTTTGATGGCTTACATTCTGAGAGGTCAAATTTCTTCAGAAGATCTCTGATGTATTTGCTCTGATGAATGTAAGTTCCCTCTGGAGTTTGATTGATCTGAATTCGTAGAAAGAATTTCAGTTCCCCCATGAGGCTCATCTCAAATTCTGCCTGCATACACTTAGCAAATTTTCTTCCAAGAGAAGGATTAGTAGAACCAAAAATAATATCATCAACATAAATTTGACAGACTAAGATGTCATTCTTAACTGATTTACAGAATAGAGTAGTGTCCACTTTCCCTCTGGTGAATTCATTTTCTAATAGAAAGTTACTTAGCCTTTCATACCAAGCTCTGGGAGCTTGTTTCAGACCATATAGTGACTTCTTTAGTTTGAAAATATGTTCTGGATGTTTTGTATTTTCAAAACCAGGGGGTTGGTGTACATAGACTTCTTCTTCTATATAACCATTCAAGAATGCACTTTTGACATCCATCTGATACAGAGTGATGCCTCTATTAACAGCAAATGAAATTAAAAGTCTGATAGATTCTAACCTGGCGACTGGGGCAAAGGTTTCTGTATAGTCTATCCCCTCTTGCTGACTATAACCTTGTGCAACCAGTCGTGCCTTGTTTCTGATGACTTCACCTTGTTCATTTAGCTTGTTTCTGAACACCCATCTTGTTCCAATGACGTTGAATCCTTTTGGTCTGGGAACGAGATCCCATACGTCGTTTCTGGTGAATTGATTCAGCTCTTCTTGCATTGCCAGAATCCAGTCATTATCCAGAAGTGCTTCATCAATAGAAGAAGGTTCAATCAGAGACACAAGTCCCATGAGAGTTTCTTCAGAGTTTCGGAAGCTTGCTCTTGTTCTGATTGGATCTTCCTTTCTTCCTAAGATAGTCTCTTCTGGGTGATCCAAGCTGCTTCTGGGTAATCTCTTCTGAGGTTGATCAGCAGTTGTTGTAGGATTGCTAGCAGTGCTCCTTTCAGACGTTGAAGGAGTGTCTGTGTTGAGAGCTTCTGATGACTTGTCTTCAGAACCTGTAAATTCAATTTCCATACCTGCAAAAACTTCATTCTGCTTTGACTTTTCAGAGTCAAGCTTATCATCAAAACGAACACTGATTGATTCTTCCACAATCTGTGTTTCTGTATTGTATACTCTGTACCCTCTTGAGCGTTCAGAGTATCCTAACATAATACACTTCTGTGCTTTAGATTCAAACTTGTTCAAATAATTCTTTGTATTTAATATAAAGCAAGTACATCCAAATGGATGAAAATATGAAATGTTGGGCTTTCTGTTCTTCCACAATTCATATGGAGTCTTTTCCAGAATAGGTCTTATTGAGATTCTATTCTGAATGTAGCACGCTGTGTTTATTGCCTCTGCCCAGAAGGTCTTAGCAACATTTGTCTCATTGATCATGGTTCTGGCCATTTCTTGCAATGTTCTGTTCTTTCGTTCTACAACTCCATTTTGTTGGGGAGTTCTAGGACAAGAGAAATCATGCAGAATGCCTCTGTCATTAAAGAATGACTCAAAATCTTTGTTTTCAAATTCTCCACCATGATCACTTCTGACTTTAACGATTCTAAGATCCTTTTCATTCTGAACTTGGTTACTGAAGGTAACAAACACAGAGTGTGACTCGTCTTGTGTCTTAAGAACTTTACCCATGTCCATCTGCTATAGTCATCTACGATTACTAACCCATACTTCTTACCACTGACTGAAGCAGTTTTAACTGGTCCAAATAAGTCAATGTGCAGAAGTTCTAATGGCTTAGAGGTAGAAACAACATTTTTGGATTTAAAAGAAGGTTTTGCAAACTTGCCTTTCTGACATGCTTCACACAGAGCATCTGAATTGAACTTCAAATTAGGAAGTCCTCTGACCAGATTGAGTTTGTTAATCTGAGATATTCTTCTCATACTAACATGCCCCAATCTTCTGTGCCAGATCCACTGCTCGTTGTTAACAGACAGAAGGCATTTTACATTCTGACTCTTTAGTTCAGAAAGTTTGATTTTGTAGATGTTGTTTTTCCTCTTACCATTAAACAGGATAGTCCCATCTTTCTGACTAACAGCTTTACATGATTTTTGATTAAAGATTATATCATAACCGTTATCACTTAATTGACTTATGGATAACAGATTATGCATCAATCCATCTACTAGCAGAACATTATTAATAGAGGGAAGATTTCCATTACCTACAGTTCCAGAGCCAATTATCTTTCCCCTTTGATTGCCTCCAAAGCCAACGTGGCCTCCAGGCTTAAGTTCCAGGCTTTGGAACATATGCCTTCTTCCCGTCATGTGTCGCGAGCAGCCAGAGTCCAGGTACCATGACTGGTGTTTCTGACTTGCTGCTAAAGATATCAGCAACATGTATTATTTTATCCTTAGGTACCCAGATTTTCTTGGGTCCTGATTTGTTAGTTTTACCAAAACTCTGGTTGAATTTTGGTTTCACAGAGTGCTTACTGCTAGTGTATTTAATATCATGTGTGTGACCATACACAAAATGTGAATTCAAAGGTGTGTGTTTAATGGTTAAGTCCATGACATTCTTTGGTGTAGGAACCTTACCTTGGTATCCTATTCCTTTCCTGCCGTTTCTGCTAACTCCATAGATCATTGAAGTCATTTTGCTTCTATCTATTCTTTTAGCGAGGAACTTCTGGAAACTGTGATCATACTCCTTGATGATCTCATCAGCGTTGTTGGGAGTTACAGAAATTGGTTCCTTCTGAGAGTTTTGTAAAGTGTTTTCTAATTTTGAAATCTTATTTCTCAACTCAGAATTCTCCAATTTGAGACTCTCAGTCTTATTAGAGTCAGATTCAAGATTCCTTTTCAGGTCTCTGAATTTAACTCTAATTTGCTGATACCGTTCCAGAATCTCATTAAGGCTTTCAGCAAGTTTAGCCTTTGTAAAGTTAACAGCAAAGTTAGGAAATACCTCTTCAGTATCTGATTCAGAGTCTGATTCAGAAGCTTCACTATCTTCTGAGATGTTAGCCATGAGAGCTATGTTTGCCCTCTCATCATCTGATTCTGAGTCAGCTTCAGACGAGTCAGAGTCATCCCATGTAGCCATGAGACTTTTCTTCTTCTCTCTTCCAAACTTCTTTTTGGGCTTTTCCCTCTGAAGCTTTGGGCAGTCACTCTTATAGTGTCCTTGCTCATTGCACTCATAGAAGATGATGTCCTTGGTGTTTGGATTTTTGCTACTGGAGGAACCTTCAGATCTTCTGTATCCAGAGGAAGAATCAGTTCTTCTGTATCTGGAGGAAGACTCGTTCTGATCAGATCTTCTGGGATTCCTGAACTTCCTTTGTCTTTGCTTCCATAGTTGATTTACTCTTCTGGAGAGGAGGGAGAGTTCGTCTTCTTCTGATGAGGATCCATCAGATGTTTCTTCAACTGCCTGCAAAACTTTAGACTCAAATTTTTTGTTAGATTTTAATGCTAAAGGCTTACCTTGCTTCTGAGGCTCGTCAGCTTCTAGCTCTATCTCATGACTTCTGAGGGAGCTGATAAGTTCCTCCAGAGTGATTTTGTTGAGATCTTTAGCTAGCTTCAGAGCTGTAACCATTGGTCTCCACTGCTTGGGTAAACTTCTGATGATTTTCTTGACATGGTCAGCAGTAGAGTATCCTTTGTCCAGAACCTTGAGACCAGCTACCAGAATCTGGAATCTTGAGAACATTGTTTCAATGGATTCAGATTCTTCCATTTTGAATGCCTCATACTTCTGAATGAGCGCCAGAGCTTTAGTTTCTTTGACCTGAACGTTGCCCTCATGCGTCATTCTGAGTGAGTCAAAAATGTTCTTTGCTGTGTCTCTGTTGGAGATCTTTTCATATTCAGTATATGAGATGGCGCTGAGGAGGATGGTGTGATCGGTGGATCTGGAACTGACTGTTTAACGCTGGTTCGCGAAATGTCGCGGAAGCAAGAGTCGCCACCGTCTTTTATTTTCTCCAAATGGAAAGGACAAAAGCACAGAAAAATTCCTTAAAGAGATTGCTCTCGGTTCGGGAGGTAGATTATAGAAAGGGAAGGTGTTAGCACCCTTTCTATCCATGGTTATCCATGGGCTCTTAGATACTTTCTCATTTGTGTTTTCAAAATGGTTTGTTTGCTTTTCAACTGTGGGTTTTAAAAAGTTTCTTTGAAAATTCCAGTTCGACTCTTGTATCGGTCCTCAAGAGTGTTTGAAAAGTTGCTTTCGAAAGCTTTTTGAAAATGTGTTGGTGTGAAAAGTATTTTTTGAATTTGTTTTGTAATTAGAGCAAGTATCTACGAGAACCTACCTACCCTAAGGAATTCGTCTGTGTAAATGTCCTTTAAAGTAGTGTGTTGTACCCCAAAATTTGCCCTCCCATATTCTTCAAAGATTTGCCAAGTCAAGCTTCAAAATTCCCCAAGGGTTTCACAGTGCAAGGGTCTCCTAAACAGTCAAAATTAGGGTTTGTGTTCTGATCAAGAAAAGGAAGTTTCCAAAGGTCCAATCAATTATCACATGCCTACAAATATGGTCAAGCATCCTCATATCAAGTTTCAAGACTTTCAGCACAAAATTGCACAGTCAAAAACCCTAATTGCACTACAGTCAACTGTAGGGGTAAAATGGTCATTTGACAGTCAAAAGTTCAAATTTTTGGTCAACATATCATTTTGAAGCCACAAACATCATTTTATCAATGCTTGATCATGATTCTCAAAGCTTGGCTCAAAAATCATCAAGATACAAAAGTTTCCTTATTTGGACAGCTGAAAAAGTCAACTGCAAATTGACCAAGGCATAACTTTCACATGGATTATCAGAAAAATTCCATCCAAAGCTCATTTTGAAGAGAAAGACATTCCCTACAACTCATATTCATACTTCAAGTACAAGAAATGCTCTCACAAAAAGTTATCAATTTCAACATTATAGGTCATTTTCAAAAGTCAACAAAAAGGGACTTTAAGTCAAAGGCCATAACTTGATATTGGTAAATCAAAATGACATGGGACCAAAGGCATTGGTTAGAGGACTCAGAGACCTTTCCAAAATGTCCAAGAACATGAGAAAAGCTTAAAAATGGAGCAAGTTATGCCTTGTGGAAGTTGGGAAATATTTGGATATTTTGAAAAGTCAACATTGATTCAAATGACCTAAAATTGCTAATGGGTCCATTTTTCTTCCATAATTCATCATCCATGGCATGTGCACGACCACTTGGCCCAAAGGGAAGTATCTCTTCATTTTTTATTTATTTATTTGAATTTTTATTTATAATAATTCATTTAAATCAAATTAAATACATGGAAAATATTTAACCTAAGTTTTACAATCCCTTTTTGCATGAAATCCACTCAATAACTCGTGCATGATCCAATATGGAAAGATTTGGAGAGAATTGATATGATTGAGAGCAAAAACACATGGAAAATATTTGAAAAAATATCTTGAAAATCAAATCTTTCAAAGTCATGAATACAAGAGATTTTGATCAGAATTGTTAACCTAATTCACTCAATACATAAGCCTGAATACAAACCTAATGGGATGGACAAAAAAGCTACGCTAGAAACCATTCATCAAACTTGGAATTTTTTTGCAAAAAACTCATAATTGAAAACATCTTTGCAGGACGATTCAAGGCGAAATTTTCATCCCATTGCACTCCTAAGACCTCAAGCAATCTTCCTGGATCAAAAACATCAAACATAACCTCTTGAATCGTTGTACAGAAGCTAACCTTTCTCACTTTTTTTTCATAATCGTGCATTCCAATTCATGCGCATTTAGCCTTTTTTAATGTTTGATTCATGTTCCTCGTATGATTCTAAAGCTAACCATGTGATTTGATTGAATTATTATGCATTGTATACGATTCTACCATTGTCAATTTCTAGGGTTTACAGGACCTTGGATTAGGGCTTTTCAAATAAGGAAAAATTGAGACTTGGGACCTTGACCATTAAAACGAGCGTGTCTGGACGAAGAGAATCCATGTGTCGCGCCCAATTTATGAGCGTTCCATGCCTAATCGCTATTTTCTTGTATGGTGTCTTAGGCAACGCGTGAAAACCGTTGCCAATGTTTTGTGTATTTCAGGAAAAAAGAAAACCAACGAAAGAGATGATGAAGTGGCGAGATGCGATTGGCTGGTTTGAAAATTCGCGCGCAAAGACTCATTAACGCTTTTGTTTCTTTTATAATATTTGTTGGTTGTTTAATATTAACAACGCGTGAATTGGCTCAGTGGCAAGCATAGCTGGTGATAACGTACATGACCTGGGTTCGAGCCCCAGGTCTTCATTACTTCCATATTTTTTTTCAAATAATATTCACATGCAGCATAAGCGTTGTGGATCACCATACGTCCCTCTATCCAGCCATCCACGCGTCCAATGGAATCCAATCAAAGGCCAAGAATTGAGATACATGGTGAGTCCCAGTCAACGCGCCAGCATACTCCCTGGAGAAAGTCAAACAGGCCATGCTAAATGGGCCAGAATTCTTGGACTTAACCTCCATGTTGGGGACTACAACCCCCCTAGGTTTGCCATAATATTTTTTTATTTTATTAATTCTATTTGTTTTTAGTCATTATTTGTTTAATTAATTAATTATTTTCATAAAAAAAAAAACAACACAAAACAATTAAAAAATCAGAAAAGAGTTAAAATAATAAATATTTTTATTTCTAGTATTTTCATAAATAAATTTGCATGTAAATTGATTAGTTTTAAATTAGGGTTTAATTTAATATTTTCATAATAAATTTTAAAAAAAACATAGAATTAGGTTTGGTTAATTTTCATCTTTTTATTTTTTCTTTCATAAATAATTAAATAATTAAATATTTTATTTATTTTTATAATTAAATTTGTATATAAAAATTAGGGTTAATTTAGGTTAAAATTCAATGTTTTCTTAATAAATTAAAAGCCATTAGAATTAGGGTTAGTATTTACTTTAATTAATTCTTTTTTCATATTAAATCCTAAAATACTAAAAAATGCCAAAAAAAAAACATCTCCTTTTCTTTTCCTTTTAATTTTAATTAATTCCTCATTAGTTCAATTTTTGCAAAAGGGTCCAACGCCCTCGTTCTTAATTTCTTATTAATTCGCATATTTATTTTATTTCTTTGTAATATTTATGTATCTCTCCCAAGGCCATGTAACCTTTTAATTTTCTCGCACTTTTCTTTACTTTCTTTATCTTTCTGTCAAATCGGGTCCTGGTTTAATTTTGGCGATGTGGACCCGCGCCTTTTGTAATAGCTTAGAATTTTATTTTTCCCGCAACTTTTTAACTGTTAATCAAAGGCATGAAAGAATGTATGGACAAAAATAAAAACAAGCGTAGAACACCAATAACATGACAAGATAAATGCAAATGAAAACGACATACAAATCGCACACACCACCCCTAGGGTACGCCTCACTGTTGCCTTGCCTCGAAAGGTGATCGTCGAGTAGAGGATGTCTTAATAAGTCCTCATGATCCGGGAACCTGGCATGAGGGTAGCTTCTAAGGTGTCTTCCTATTGCTCCGGTGATCACTATGTCCTGAACCTCGAATTGACCCGAACACCTCCAACGGTGGTGCTACCTACCTCTCAATGGTGGGATGGCACTACTTTAAAGGACATTTACACAGACGAATTCCTTAGGGTACGTAGATTCTCGTAGATACTTGCTCTAATAACAAATTCAAAAAGACTTTTCACACTGGCACCTTTTCAAAAAGCTTTCGAAAGCAATTTTTCAAACACTCTTGAAGACCGATACAAGAGTCGAACTGAAATTTTCAAAGAAACTTTTTTAAAAACTCACATTGAAAAGCAAACAAACCATTTTTTGAAAACACAATGAGCAAGTATCTAAGAGCCCATGGATAACCATGGATAGAAAGGGTGCTAACACCTTCCCTTTCTATAACCTACCTCCCGAACCGAGAGCAATCTCTTTAAGGAATTTTTCTGTGCTTTTGTCCTTTCCATTTGGAGAAAATAAAAGAAGGTGGCGACTCTTGCTTCCGCGACATTTCGCAAACCAGCGTTAAACAGTCAGTTCCAGATCCACCGATCACAGAACTGGCGACTCTGCTGGGGAAATCTTATAAAGTGAGGTGTACCTTAGGGCTAGTTCATAACTGTGTTTTCAATTGCTTTCCTTGTGTGCTTTAAATTGTGGGTTGCTTGGGAGTTCTATAGATCCTAAACCCGGATCTGGGGGATACCTTCTTAGAAAGTAGCAACAAGGCTGTGAGGGAACTGTGCGGGGTATACCGACATGGTTGAAACAGTCTGCTACGTTGATGTGGCACTTTGGTGTGTACCGGTAACCCTTGAGTTCAGTCAAGGAGAGTACGGGGCCTCCGCGTGGTGTCGTGAAGCATCAACAGACCTTAGGAACCTTAATTGAACAATCTTGGCCTCTTTAGGGTAGTGAGATAACTGACTTTGGTGCAGTCCGAGGTTGGTTGATACTCGATACTACACTCAATTGAGGGTTGCTTTCCTAGAATATTTCGGTCGCCAATTCAGTGGCTAAATCGAAACGATGAACAATGAAAGCAATCCCGTGATATTGGGACCCTTAGAACCCGGTTACTTCTAATAGGATAGGTTGAGCCCACCAACTTCAAGAGGGTAATACCTAGACCTCATGCTGGCCTAAACTCTAAGGGCTTCTCTTGTGTGACTTGTGTGCCTTCGTACTTGACTGCTTGCATGCTTTATATGACACATGAACTACTTGCAGGTTTTGTTTTAGTCCTTAATTGGGACACATGACAGGGCTTACTAAGTTTCTTGCAGGTTTTGTTTATAGTCCTTAATTAGGACTCATAACGGAGTGTATTGAGTTTCTTGCAGGTTTTGTTTATAGTCCTTAATTAGGGCTTATAACAGAGTGTACTGAGTTTCTTGCAGACTAGTTTCTTGCAGGTTTTGGTTTGCAGTCCTTAATTGGGACTCGTAACAGGGTTTACCTACATTACCCCATGCATAGCATGACATCATATCATTGCATACATCCTGCATAAAAAACTAATCCATTTCAAGGATCTCAAGGGCTTGTGATGCAGGTCATGATAAATCAAACATCTAGCAAGGGGCAAAGAGGATTTATTTTCCTCTAGCCAAAGATTGTTAGGGGCTATGACCCACTTGATATGGTGAGCTTTGACTCTTGAAGAAGGTTCCCCTAACCAAGGTTGTTTGGAAATCAAAACCAGACATGATGACTAAAGTCAGGGGCTATGACCCACTGGATATGGTGAGCCTTTGACCCTGGATGAAGGACTCTCAACAATATGCAGTTCCTTCAATCAAGCTACAAATCCAAATGCTAACAATCTTCTTGTTTATCCCGCGAGATCCTTGAAAACATTGCATGCATATCATTTCACTACAGGTATCCTTGTTGCAGGTCACTTACCCATCTGCGCTGTTTATTTCAGCAATGGCCTCCCAACCAGATAACCAAGACCTTCTTGCTCAAGAGACTCGGTTCGGGGAAATCCTCCTGAACCTATCCAAGGGGCAGGAAGAGCTAAGGACACTTCTCATGGAGACTTTTGTCAGGAACAGGGCTGAGGATGAAAGGCTGAAACACCTACAAGCTGAGGTGGACGCATTGAAAGCCCAGATGCTGGGGCAGGTGACTGCTATTCAAGGGTTAGCTCAAAGACAAGATGAGCTCTGGTTTCTCGTCAACCAACTGCTTCAGGGTAACCAACTGGGGCAAAAGTCTAAGGGTAAAAAGCCAATCATCGTTCGACCATCTTTGAGACAAAGAGGCAAGGAGAAAGCTCCTCATGTGGCTTCAGTACCACCAATTCAGTATCAACCTCACCAGCTTCAACCAGACAAGCCCAAAAGGCAATTCACCAAGCTCAACGTGTCGCTGCCTCGAGCCTTACAACAACTGCTGAGGTTGAACTTGGTAACTCTAAAGGATCCTCCTAAGAATCCCAACAGGACACCTTCAAGGTATAACCCCAACGCTCACTGCGCTTATCATTCTGACAGCCCGGGGCATGCTACAGAGGATTGTTGGACTCTGAAAAATAAGATCCAGGACCTGATTGAGGAAGGAGCTGTGGAATTCACCCAAGATGGCCGGGCTGAGTGCTTCTACCATCCCTACAGGAGGCACCATTTGAAGTAACAAGCCCGAAGATGAGAAGAATTTTTGTTCATTCAAAATGTTCAAGTTGCAATTTTCTTTTGTTCAAACATTTACTCATTGTTAAACATTGTTATTTCATTAATGCATCGCATATGTCTGTTTTGAAGCAATATATTCGTATTCACTATATACAAATTGTTTTCATATTTTTTCTGATGTCAACACTCGATTAATAATTCTAAGCCTCTTGAGGGAGGATGACGAAAACGATACCACGATCTTTACAATATGCTTTTGAACGGACCCCGCTGATGAGGTACAGGCATTGTTTCAATTCCTAAACACTGGAGTTATAAGGATGATAATCCCTTGTCAACCCCTCTGAGCCAAAGAAGTAGGAGTTTTTCTTTTCGAAATTTAAAACCCTTAATCATAACCTGGGGCAGGGTAGTCTCTCAGTTGATCCAAGTGCATAACGAATGGCACCAAAGAGATCCTTACGAAAAAAGACAGTGGTGGTTCCGAATAATCAATAAAGAAAGGCAGAAAACCATTAAGTCAAAACCCATGAAGGAGACTTACAAAACTGGGACATCCCGCTGACTGTAATTCCAAAAAAGGGAAACAGTTCAGGCAAAAAAAAAAGAAAGAAAGAGGTCTTACAAATCCTCAACAAGAAAGGAATGACTGCCTATTCAAAATAAGTTATCAACATCCGAATCATCACCGGAAAATCAGAGCAAAAACTCAAACAAGGTCTAACGTATGATCAACTGAGTTTAGGATTGAAGAACATCACGAAGAACGGGTGGGTACAAATAATTTGAGCCTTTATCCTTTGTTTCTTAAACCGTGAACCAGGCCACGTTATAACCCTTAAAAGTCCTAGCTGAAGCATGGGTTAGTTCGAAAGCATACTGTTACGAAAGGTATCCTGACTCCTTAAGGCCTATGGTAAATACGGAGTTGACATCACGTTTTACAAACATCTAATTGTTTTATGAAAAAAGAATGCATTTTTAAAAACCTTCAAGACAGACATAGGCTTTGCATTTTTTAACATAACTTTACTTGCGTATGACTTTTTGTTTGAACAGCAGGGAAATTCGCACAATGAAAGTCTAATGAGCAAGAGTATCTCCAATCAAGGGGCATGGCATGACCATGGTCCATCATCTGGGGCAATCCAATCAAGATTCGGAGAATCTCTCAAAAGTCAAATAGCCTGGGGCAAATCTCCGCATGAGCCACCTGGGGCATTTCAACAACGAATCTTGCCTGGTCGAAAATCTTCTGGCGGCATGACAAAACACTTCTAACAGGGGCAACTCCCTACATTTTGAGAGCGTGGACATAGTCGAAAAAATACTACGCAAAATCAAAGACCCACTAGGTTGACACACCTAGGCAAAAATAAGGGCTTCCCGGCGAACCAAAAGGGTTCGGGCAAAATGAAGGGATGAAATGAAAAAATCTGTACACCCGGCAAGTCGAAAACCTGAAAAGGCGGCTTGGGCAAAAATGGGTATCCCGATGGACTGAAAACCCGAAAGGGCGGTCCAGGCAAAAGTTAGGGATCAAAAGTGTACGACTATGTCCCAACATCTTGTCACTCGCCTACCAAAAGAAGATTTGTCAATCGGCAATCACCAAGCACCTCCACAGGTAACATTGGAAACAGGGGCAATAAAGAGTTGTCTGAGCAATCTAATTGTTCTGTCCTCCAAGGTACCAAGATAGGTTCAACTAAAGAAGATGACCAGTACATTTTAATTCCCCAGAGAGTAAGTCAGCAGTCAGTGCATTCTTCTCCAAGCAGAGTTATCCAATCTCAAAGAAGTTGAGTATCCTCCAATAGATCTCAACGTTCCCCAGCGGCATGTGTACATATTCTTAACAAGCATCCCGGGAAGTCTTGATCTAAAAGATTGTTCCCCGGCGGTATACCAGACATTCAAAGGAATCACTTCCCCAGCATATCAAAACTTCCCCAGAAAGTCCAATCCAGTTTCCCAAGGAAAGTTGGAATCCATCTCCCCCAAGCAGTAAGCTTATCTCCAGTAGATTCTGGAAGCTTATCCCTCGCAAAGCGCGAACGCGTCGACCAGCTTTATTTAAAGAGTTATTTCCTTAACCGGATATAACTGGGTTATCCTCAGCCAAAAGCCACGGAAAGATCGTCGTCGACGAAGTCTCTTTATCCCCAGCGAAGTCTATCAACACTTCCAATACAACAAGAGTATCCTCAGCAAGTTATTATCAATTCAGCAAAGCATCTCTCTCCCCACAGAGTATTTCGCCCCAGCATGGTCGCTAGAGTATTTTTCTCCCTGCAGAATCTTCCATTTGCCAAGTTTATTCCTCAATAGGAGTCATCTTCTCTTACCGGTATTCTTGCAGTTATCATCCCCAGCAGGAGTAAAAGCTTATTCTTCAAATATCAGCCCAGGATATGACTTCCCGGCACCCGTCAAGGATTTACTTTCCTAGACGAAAACATACAACATCACATACATCATCATAGCATGCATATACGCATCATATCTCACGAATCTCATTTATGTTGAGAACGTCATTGCTTGATCCATATCATGCATTGCATATGACTGACTTTTACCTTTCAGGAAAGATTCACTTAAATTCTCAATCATCTTTCAAGACCTAGACCGGTTCAGTTAATCAACTCCAAAGATTTCTTATCTAGTCCAAGGCCTTCTCTAGTCCAGCTAAATCAACTCCCAACAGATTTTTCTGATGAATACTCAGTAGAAGTTATTAGGTCTTTACTTGAGATTATAATTTCCTATGGTTCTCTCCTCGACGGTGCGTGAGATGTAATTCCCTTTTAGGTTATAATTTCCTATGGTCCTCTCCCCGACGGTGCGTGAGATGTAATTCCCTTTCAGATTATAATTTCCTTTGGTTCTCTCCCCGACGGTGCGTGAGATGTAATTCCCTTTTAGGTTATAATTTCCTATGGTCCTCTCCCCGACGGTGCGTGAGATGTAATTCCCTTTTAGGTTATAATTTCCTATGGTCCTCTCCCCGACGGTGCGTGAGATGTAATTCCCTTTTAGGTTATAATTTCCTATGGTCCTCTCCCCGACGGTGCGTGAGATGTAATTCCCTTTTAGGTTATAATTTCCTATGGTCCTCTCCCCGACGGTGCGTGAGATGTAATTCCCTTTTAGGTTATAATTTCCTATGGTACTCTCCCCGACGGTGCGTGAGATGTAATTCCCTTTTAGGTTATAATTTCCTATGGTCCTCTCCCCGACGGTGCGTGAGATGTAATTCCCTTTTAGGTTATAATTTCCTATGGTCCTCTCCCCGACAGTGCGTAAGATGTAATTCCCTTTTAGGTTATAATTTCCTATAGTCCTCTCCCCGACGGTGCGTGAGATGTAATTCCCTTTCAGATTATAATTTCCTTTGGCTCTCTCCCCGACGGTGCGTGAGATGTAATTCCCTTTCAGATTATAATTTCCTTTGGTTCTCTTCCCGATACTGCGAAGATGGTAATTCCCACCAAGATTTTCTCAACGAGCGTTGTTGAAGTTAATGTCACCCAAGGTTCTCTTACCATTCATGCTAAGGTAGTAACCATCCCTGGTTCATTCATCATCTTGTGAAGCTCCAGACTCAGCTCCTGTAACCAGTCAGGACATATCTATACCAAGCATCTGAAAACCAACTCCTGCAACATGTCAGGTACTCATTTTTCTGTTTTGCAGGTACGCAAGTTCTCGCTAAGGAATCTCTTATGCGATCAACGTCCAGATGGCATCTATAAGCCCATCATCCCCCATCAATCTCCAAATAGCATCTATAAGCCCATTTCTATCACACTGCTACTATGTGAGCGCAAATTTCTGGGCACTCTAGTGTTCAATCATCTTCTACCCTCGGATTACGAAAGGCACGTCAGCCAATCTGCATCCTCAGGTCTAAGAAGATTGAAAAGGGGCAACTGTTGTACCCCAAAATTTTCCCTCCCATATTCTTCAAAGATTTGCCAAGTCAAGCTTCAAAATTCCCCAAGGGTTGCACAGTGCAAGGGTCTCCTAAACAGTCAAAATTAGGGTTTGTGTTCTGATCAAGAAAAGGAAGTTTCCAAAGGTCCAATCAAGTCTCACATGTCTACAAATATGGTCAAGCATCCTCATATCAAGTTTCAAGACTTTCAGCACAAAATTGCACAGTCAAAAACCCTAATTGCACTACAGTCAACTGTAGGGGTAAAATGGTCATTTGACAGTCAAAAGTTCAAATTTTTGGTCAACATATCATTTTGAAGCCACAAACATCATTTGATCAATGCTTGATCATGATTCTCAAAGCTTGGCTCAAAAATCATCAAGATACAAAAGTTTCCTTATTTGGACAGCTGAAAAAGTCAATTGCAAATTGACCAGGGCATAACTTTCACATGGATTATCAGAAAAATTCCATCCAAATCTCATTTTGAAGAGAAAGACATTCCCTACAACTCATCTTCATACTTCAAGTCCAAGAAATGCTCTCACAAAAAGTTATCAATTTCAACATTATAGGTCATTTTCAAAAGTCAACAAAAGGGACTTTAAGTCAAAGGCCATAACTTGATATTGGTAACTCAAAATGACATGAGACCAAAGGCATTGGTTAGAGGACTCAGAGACCTTTCCAAAATGTCCAAGAACATGAGAAAAGCTTAAAAATGGAGCAAGTTATGCCTTGTGGAAGTTGGGAAATTTTTGGATATTTTGAAAAGTCAACATTGATTCAAATGACCTAAAATTGCTAATGGGCCCATTTTTCTTCCATAATTCATCATCCATGGCATGTGCACGACCACTTGGCCCAAAGGGAAGTATCTCTTCATTTTTTATTTATTTATTTGAATTTTTATTTATAATAATTCATTTAAATCAAATTAAATACATGGAAAATATTTAACCTAAGTTTTACAATCCCTTTTTGCATGAAATCCACTCAATAACTCGTGCATGATCCAATATGGAAAGATTTGGAGAGAATTGATATGATTGAGAGCAAAAACACATGGAAAATATTTGAAAAAATATCTTGAAAATCAAATCTTTCAAAGTCATGAATACAAGAGATTTTGATCAGAATTGTTAACCTAATTCACTCAATACATAAGCCTGAATACAAACCTAATGGGATGGACAAAAAAGCTACGCTAGAAACCATTCATCAAACTTGGAATTTTTTTGCAAAAAACTCATAATTGAAAACATCTTTGCAGGACGATTCAAGGCGAAATTTTCATCCCATTGCACTCCTAAGACCTCAAGCAATCTTCCTGGATCAAAAACATCAAACATAACCTCTTGAATCGTTGTACAGAAGCTAACCTTTCTCACTTTTTTTTCATAATCGTGCATTCCAATTCATGCGCATTTAGCCTTTTTTAATGTTTGATTCATGTTCCTCATATGATTCTAAAGCTAACCATGTGATTTGATTGAATTATTATGCATTGTATACGATTCTACCATTGTCAATTTCTAGGGTTTACAGGACCTTGGATTAGGGCTTTTCAAATAAGGAAAAATTGAGACTTGGGACCTTGACCATTAAAACGAGCGTGTCTGGACGAAGAGAATCCATGTGTCGCGCCCAATTTATGAGCGTTCCATGCCTAATCGCTATTTTCTTGTATGGTGTCTTAGGCAACGCGTGAAAACTGTTGCCAATGTTTTGTGTATTTCAGGAAAAAAGAAAACCAACGAAAGAGATGATGAAGTGGCGAGATGCGATTGGCTGGTTTGAAAATTCGCGCGCAAAGACTCATTAACGCTTTTGTTTCTTTTATAATATTTGTTGGTTGTTTAATATTAACAACGCGTGAATTGGCTCAGTGGCAAGCATAGCTGGTGATAACGTACATGACCTGGGTTCGAGCCCCAGGTCTTCATTACTTCCATATTTTTTTTCAAATAATATTCACATGCAGCATAAGCGTTGTGGATCACCATACGTCCCTCTATCCAGCCATCCACGCGTCCAATGGAATCCAATCAAAGGCCAAGAATTGAGATACATGGTGAGTCCCAGTCAACGCGCCAGCATACTCCCTGGAGAAAGTCAAACAGGCCATGCTAAATGGGCCAGAATTCTTGGACTTAACCTCCATGTTGGGGACTACAACCCCCCTAGGTTTGCCATAATATTTTTTTATTTTATTAATTCTATTTGTTTTTAGTCATTATTTGTTTAATTAATTAATTATTTTCATAAAAAAAAAACAACACAAAACAATTAAAAAATCAGAAAAGAGTTAAAATAATAAATATTTTTATTTCTAGTATTTTCATAAATAAATTTGCATGTAAATTGATTAGTTTTAAATTAGGGTTTAATTTAATATTTTCATAATAAATTTAAAAAAAAAAACATAGAATTAGGTTTGGTTAATTTTCATCTTTTTATTTTTTCTTTCATAAATAATTAAGTAATTAAATATTTTATTTATTTTTATAATTAAATTTGTATATAAAAATTAGGGTTAATTTAGGTTAAAATTCAATGTTTTCTTAAAAAATTAAAAGCCATTAGAATTAGGGTTAGTATTTACTTTAATTAATTCTTTTTTCATATTAAATCCTAAAATACTAAAAAATGCCAAAAAAAAAAAACATCTCCTTTTCTTTTCCTTTTAATTTTAATTAATTCCTCATTAGTTCAATTTTTGCAAAAGGGTCCAACGCCCTCGTTCTTAATTTCTTATTAATTCGCATATTTATTTTATTTCTTTGTAATATTTATGTATCTCTCCCAAGGCCATGTAACCTTTTAATTTTCTCGCACTTTTCTTTACTTTCTTTATCTTTCTGTCAAATCGGGTCCTGGTTTAATTTTGGCGATGTGGACCCGCGCCTTTTGTAATAGCTTAGAATTTTATTTTTCCCGCAACTTTTTAACTGTTAATCAAAGGCATGAAAGAATGTATGGACAAAAATAAAAACAAGCGTAGAACACCAATAACATGACAAGATAAATGCAAATGAAAACGACATACAAATCGCACACACCACCCCTAGGGTACGCCTCACTGTTGCCTTGCCTCGAAAGGTGATCGTCGAGTAGAGGATGTCTTAATAAGTCCTCATGATCCGGGAACCTGGCATGAGGGTAGCTTCTAAGGTGTCTTCCTATTGCTCCGGTGATCACTATGTCCCGAACCTCGAATTGACCCGAACACCTCCAACGGTGGTGCTACCTACCTCTCAATGGTGGGATGGCACTACTTTAAAGGACATTTACACAGACGAATTCCTTAGGGTAGGTAGATTCTCGTAGATACTTGCTCTAATAACAAATTCAAAAAGACTTTTCACACTGACACCTTTTCAAAAAGCTTTCGAAAGCAATTTTTCAAACACTCTTGAAGACCGATACAAGAGTCGAACTGAAATTTTCAAAGAAACTTTTTTAAAAACTCACATTGAAAAGCAAACAAACCATTTTTTGAAAACACAATGAGCAAGTATCTAAGAGCCCATGGATAACCATGGATAGAAAGGGTGCTAACACCTTCCCTTTCTATAACCTACCTCCCGAACCGAGAGCAATCTCTTTAAGGAATTTTTCTGTGCTTTTGTCCTTTCCATTTGGAGAAAATAAAAGACGGTGGCGACTCTTGCTTCCGCGACATTTCGCGAACCAGCGTTAAACAGTCAGTTCCAGATCCACCGATCACAGAACTGGCGACTCTGCTGGGGAAATCTTATAAAGTGAGGTGTACCTTAGGGCTAGTTCATAACTGTGTTTTCAATTGCTTTCCTTTTGTGCTTTAAATTGTGGGTTGCTTGGGAGTTCTATAGATCCTAAACCCGGATCTGGGGGATACCTTCTTAGAAAGTAGCAACAAGGCTGTGAGGGAACTGTGCGGGGTATATCGACATGGTTGAAACAGTCTGCTACGTTGATGTGGCACTTTGGTGTGTACCGGTAACCCTTGAGTTCAGTCAAGGAGAGTACGGGGCCTCCGCGTAGTGTCGTGAAGCATCAACACACCTTAGGAACCTTAATTGAACAATCTTGGCCTCTTTAGGGTAGTGAGATAACTGACTTTGGTGCAGTCCGAGGTTGGTTGATACTCGATACTACACTCAATTGAGGGTTGCTTTCCTAGAATATTTCGGTCGCCAGTTCAGTGGCTAAATCGAAACGATGAACAATGAAAGCAATCCCGTGATATTGGGAACCTTAGAACCCGGTTACTTTGATAGGACAGGTTGAACCCACCAACTTCAAGAGGGTACTACCCAGACCCCATGCTGGCCTTAAACCCTAAGGGCTTGTCTTGTGTGCCTTGTGTGCCTTACATGTTTGTCTTTGTAAATATCTGTGGTGTGTTTAATCATAGCATCATGACATCATCCAGCATCATATGCATTGACTAACCATTTCAGGGGTTCGAATTTTCATCTTTGTTCTTGTTTTGTAGGACATGGAAACTGTTCGTAGAAAGACAATTCAAATCAGTCTTGTAAGGGTCCCTCCTCAGCTTAAGGAACTTATATCCAGGATTCCCGAGAACTCTTCATTCAGTGAAAGACATGGAAGCCTCATCAGCCTGGTTAATACCAACATTGAGGAAGATATGATCAAGGTCCTGTTCCAATTCTTTGACCCTCTGCATCATTGTTTCACCTTCTTGGATTATCAGCTGGTACCTACATTGGAGGAGTTCTCCCGGCTCCTGAAGATCCCTATCCTTGATCAGCTACCCTTCAACGGTACAGAAAAGGAACCTAAGCTTGAAGAGATTGCTAAAGCCTTGCACCTACAGTCATCTGACCTCAAAGGACATTGGGAAGTTAGAAGTGGTATCAAAGGGTTCTTAGCCAGGTTTCTGTTTGAAAAGGCCTATGAATGTTGGAACTCCCTTGACTTGCAAGCTTTTGAAGAGGTTGTGGCCCTCCTTGTCTATGGTATGGTGTTGTTCCCTAACCCAGATCAGCTTATTGATATCAGTGCTGTCCAGATCTTTATGTCCAGGAATCCTATACCTACGTTGCTGGGAGACATCCTTCACTCATGTTACACTCGAACCATGAGAAAAAGAGGTGTCCTTATGTGTTGCACTCCTCTCCTGGGAAGGTGGTTTATTTCGCACCTTCCACAATCAGTTTTGAAGAATGAGTGGGGTTTGAGATGGTCACAACGGTTGATGACTCTTACACATGCGGATATACATTGGTGCCCTAGGTCCAGAGAAGATGTCACTATCATCGATCGTTGCGGGGAGTACCCTAATGTTCCTTTACTTGGAATCAGAGGAGGTATTACTCACAGCCCATGCCTGGCTTGGAGACCGTTTGGTTATGCTCGGAGGGATGGTCCTCATGACATGTTAATTCCTGACATAGTTTTTGACTTCGACAATGATACTCAAGGACTTCGCCAGAGATTTATCAGAGCCTGGAGGATGCCAAGTAGGATAGACAGCAAGACACTGGGGCACAGGAACTCCATCCCGTTGGAACCTTATCTCAAGTGGGTACGAGCCCGCTCCCAGAAGTTAGTGATGCCTTATCCCCATATGCTCCCTGTGATCAAAGAGCCAGTCTTGGAAGGAGAAGTGTCCTACACTATTCAGCACCCTGATATGCCCACATCCTGGGAAGAGATGCAGAAGAGCTGGATCCAGCTTAAGGAAGAACGAAATTCTCTTGAGACTAGTCTACATGCCAGTGAAAAGAAGGTCTTGGAGCTCACCCGCCTGTTGCATGAGGAGAGGAATCTCAACACTTACATAGCTCCAAAGAGGATGCGTAGCATATTTTGGGATTGATTTGATTTTTGTATTATTTTGCCCATGAGGCTTTGATGTACTAAATAGTTATTTCCTTAATGATAACGTGTGTTCCTTTTTGTCTACAACAAAGTTGAATTTTCGAACCCTTGAATGCATTGCATAAACACATCTCATTCATCATGTGCGTAGCAGGTTTTCCCTCTTTTCAGGTTGCTTACAGTTCTTCGCTGTTTATTTCAGCATCATGAATCCTGACTCGTCATCAACTGAGACATCCATCAAGGCTCTTCAGGCGCAGAATGTGCAGTTTCAGGAATTAATCAAGGGTTTGGCTCAAGGCCAAGAAGAGCTGAAGGCTATGCTCCTGAAGAAGGAGAAGAAGAAGAAGAGAAGAACTGTTTTGTTCAACTCGGGCCGAAGGTTTGGCAATGCTCTGCAGCAGGAAGAGGCTGGTTCTTCTGTTGGCAAGAGTCCTCCTCAGGCAGAAGCAAGGGTTCCTAGTCCGGTAGTCTCCGACAACGAGACTGATTTTGATGAAGAGCAGTACCCTCCTGCAGAAGACAGATACAAGCAACTGGAGGATAGGTTGAATGCTATGGAGATTCAACAGGTACCTGGGCTGGATTTTGGAGATCTGGGTTTGTCTACTAGTGTGATTATTCCTCGGAAGTTCAAAGCACCATCTTTCTCTAAATATGACGGGGCATCTTGTCCCAAGCTACATCTCAGGTCCTATGTTCGGAAAATTCAACCTTACACTGCGGATAAGAATTTGTGGATCCACTTCTTCCAGGAGAGTCTTTCAGGGACTCATCTCGAATGGTTCTATCAGCTGGATGGGACCAAGGTTCGTAACTGGGAGGAGTTTGCTACTGCTTTCTAAAAGCAGTATCAATATAATGCCGACCTTGCCCCTACACGTACCCAACTCCAGGGTATGTCGTTAGGTTCAAGTGAAGGTTTTAAGGAGTACGCTCAGAAGTGGAGAGACCTGGCTGGCAGGGTGCAGCCTCCGTTGACTGATCGAGAGTTGGTAGACATGTTCTTGGGGACCCTATCTGGGCCATTTTTCAACCATCTTATCGAGAATTCGTCTGCAGGGTTCACTAATCTGATTCTGACTGGAGAGAGAATTGAGGCTGGGTTGAAGTCTGGAAAGATTCCGAAGGGTGCATCGTCTAGTTCTGAGAAGAAACCCTTCAAGAAGGAGGCTAGTGCCGTGTATGGTTCCAGGAGATCAGAGAGACCTGAGCGCCGCCAATATGTCAATGCGGTAACTATTGCTAAGCCTGCTGCCGCTCCTCGGCCGACCAATCCTCAAAGGGCTGAGAGACCCCGGAGAGAGTTCACCTGGTTGAGTATGACCTTGTCGCAGATCTTACCACAGTTTCTCTCAACCAACTTAGTGACTATCAGAGAGGCGCCAAAAATCCCAAATACTGCATATCCCAAGTACAACCCGAATACTCGTTGTGCTTACCATTCAGATAGCCCGGGGCATTCTACTGATGACTGTTAGGCGTTAAGGAGCAAGCTGCAGGACCTTATTGATGCCAAGGAGGTACAGTTTGAGGCATCTGAGAAGCCCAATGTAGTGACAGCTCCCCTGCCTGCTCATGGAGTAAACGCTATTGGGGACGAAGACGAAGTGGATGAAGCCGAGTTTGATAGCTGGATTTACCCTGCAACCGACAGTGGACCTAGCAATTGGAGTGCGAAGGACAATCTATCTGTTTCTCTTGTTACTAAGTAATGAATTCCTATGTTTTGGCATTTGTAATAAACAATAAATAAACTCTATGGCCCGGTGTCTTACCCGAGGCACCGTGGTTTCATTTGTGAGGGCATATAAATTGTCATTTCATATATCATGAATAAAAATCTTGGACGTTTTCTCGCATTGCAAATCTTATGCTCCTTTTCTGTCTTTCTTTCTTTTAACTATATTTCAAAACAGCTGTATTTACACACACACTCACTCATACAGGTTTCAATCCACTCTGGATCTCACTGGTAACGGCTCTGCTACTGCCAGTTATGACTTCGAAAATCCGATCAACTTAGCCGAAGACGAAGGTGAAGATGATTGCGAAGTGCCTGGCGAGCTTGCAAGACTGTTGCTTCAGGAAGAGAGGGCAATTCAACCCCGTGAAGAGCCAGTGGAAACAATAAACTTGGGTACTGAGGCAGACAGGAAAGAGGTAAAGATTGGTGCCAACCTAGAGTTCAGCGTGAAGCAACGGTTGACTAAAATGCTGCATGATTATATGGATATCTTTGCCTGGTCCTACGAAGACATGCCCGGGTTGGATACCGATATTGTGGTCCATCATTTGCCAACTAAGGAAGATTGCCCTCCGGTTAAGCAAAAGGTCCGTCGAATGCGTCCAGAGATGTCTGAGAAGATTAAAGCTGAGGTCATGAAACAGTTTGATGCCGGGTTCCTTGCAGTGACTTCTTACCCTCAGTGGGTTGCTAATGTGGTGCCGGTACCTAAGAAGGACGGTAAGGTCAGAATGTGTGTCGATTACAGGGATCTGAACAGGGCCAGTCCCAAGGATGACTTCCCTTTACCTCACATTGATGTCCTTGTTGATAATACGGCTCAGCATAAGGTGTTCTCTTTCATGGATGGCTTTTCAGGTTACAATCAGATCAAGATGGCACCTGAAGACATGGAGAAGACTACCTTTGTTACTCAGTGGGGCACCTTCTGCTACAAGGTCATGCCTTTTGGACTAAAGAACGCTGGGGCAACCTACCAACGTGCCATGGTTGCTTTGTTTCATGACATGATCCATCATGAGATAGAAGTATATGTTGACGACATGATCGCTAGGTCCCAGACTGAGGAAGAGCACCTAGATCATCTGCAGAAGTTGTTTGACCGGTTGAAACTATACAAGCTGAGATTGAACCCGAACAAGTGCACCTTCGGGGTAAGATCTGGAAAATTGCTAGGCTTCGTGGTAAGTGACAAGGGTATTCAAGTAGACCCTGCTAAGGTCAAAGCTATTCAAGAGATGCCAATTCCCAAGACAGAGAAGGAAGTCAGAGGCTTTTTAGGACGCCTGAATTACATTGCTCGATTCATCTCACACCTGACTGCTACCTGTGAGCCAATCTTCAAGCTGCTGAAGAAAGATCAGGTAGTACGTTGGAACGATGAATGTCAGGCTGCTTTTGACAGAATCAAATAGTATCTCCAAGAACCACCTATCCTTATGCCACCGGTTGAGGAGAGACCTCTGATATTATACCTGACAGTACTTGACAACTCAATGGGGTGCGTGCTGGGGCAGCATGACGAGTCTGGCTGAAAAGAGCACGCCATTTATTACCTTAGCAAAAAGTTTACCGACTGTGAGACCCGATACTCACTGCTTGAGAAAACTTGCTGCGCTTTGGTATGGGCTGCTCGCCGGCTGAGACAGTATATGCTGACTCACACTACCTTGTTGATCTCAAAGATGGATCCTATAAAGTACATATTCGAAAAGCCTGCTCTGTCTGGGAGAATTGCAAGATGGCAAATGATCTTGACGGAATACGACATTCAGTACACAACCCAGAAAGCCATCAAGGGAAGTGTATTGGCGGACCACTTGGCACATCAAGCAGTCGATGATTATCAGTCAATGAACTTCGAGTTTCCGGATGAAAGCATTATGATAGTGACTGATTGTGAAGTACCTGGACCGGATGAAGGACCTGAGGAAGGATCCCGATGGTCTATGCACTTTGACGGAGCCTCCAACGCTTTGGGAAATGGTGTCGGCGCCATAATCATATCTCCTCAAGGCACTCATACTCCACTCACTGCCCGGCTGTGTTTCAACTGTACCAACAACATGGCAGAGTATGAGGCATGCATCATGGGTCTTCAAGCTGCGATCGATCTAAGGATCAAGTTTCTAAGTGTCTTCGGAGATTCCGCTCTTGTGATCAATCAGATCAAAGGAGAGTGGGATACGAAACATCCGAATCTTATTCCTTACCGAGAATGTGTATTGACCTTGATCCCCCACTTCACAGAGATAACCTTTGAACACTTTCAAAGAGAAGAGAATCAGTTGGCGGACGCGTTAGCTACAATGTCTTCTATGTTCAAGGTCAAATGGGATAATGAGGCTCCCCGGATCATCATCTGGAAACTGGACGAGCCGGCATACTGTTGTGATCTTGAGACTGAATTGGTGACCGAGAAGCCTTGGTACCATGAGGTGAAGAGATATCTGGAAACTCAGGAATACCCCGAAGGTGCCTCTATCAATGATAAGAAATTCCTGAGGAGGTTCGCAGCAAAGTTCTTCCTTAGCAACGGCATCTTGTACAAGCGAAACCATGATTCAACCTTACTGCGTTGTGTGGATAAGACGGAATCAGAAAGGATCATGGAAGAGCTACATAAAGGGACCTTTGGTACACACTCCAGTGGGCACACTATGGCTAAGAAGATCCTTCGGGCAGGATATTACTGGTTCACAATGGAAGCTGACTGCTACCAGTATTCCAGGACATGCCATAAATGCCAGATTTATGCAGACAAGGTGCATGTTCCTCCAGTTCCCCTGAATGTTCTGACTGCGCCTTGGCCGTTTGCAATGTGGGGCATAGACATGATCGGTGAAATTAAACCTACGGCATCTAATGGGCATCGCTTCATCCTAGTAGCGATTGATTATTTTATGAAGTGGGTTGAAGCAGCTTCCTATGCTACGGTAACCAAGACCGTTGTGGCACGGTTCATTCGACATAACTTGATCTGTCGGTACGGGGTCCCTGAG
Organism: Vicia faba; assembly: GCA_948472305.1. NCBI lineage: Eukaryota > Viridiplantae > Streptophyta > Magnoliopsida > Fabales > Fabaceae > Vicia > Vicia faba. The sequence goes on from OX451736.1 coordinate 488,898,064, forward strand.
AGAATTATTACAGACAACGGTACCAATCTAAACAATAAGATGATCACTGAGCTCTGCGAGCAGTTCAAGATACAGCACCACAATTCTTCTCCTTACAGACCGAAGATGAATGGGGCCGTAGAAGCAGCAAATAAGAACATCAAGAAAATCGTGCAGAAGATGACAGTGACCTATAAAGATTGGCACGAGATGTTACCGTTCGCTCTACATGGGTACCGTACCTCAGCTAGGACGTCAACCGGGGCAACTCCTTTCTCTCTGGTTTATGGCATGGAGGCAGTCTTGCCGATCGAAGTGCAAATACCCTCTCTCCGGATAATGAAGGATGCAAATTTGAACGAGGATAATTGGATCCAGACACGACTTGATCAGCTCAACCTTATTGATGAAAAGAGACTTGCTGCTATCTGTCATGGTCAGACGTATCAGAAACGGATGATCAGGGCATTTAACAAAAAGGTCAGACCACAAGAATATCAAGTTGGGGATCTGGTAATCAAACGAATCATCCTTCCTCAGAGTGATCCAAGGGGCAAATGGACCCCTATGTACGAAGGGCCATTTGTGGTTAAGCATGTGTTCTCAGGAGGAGCAATGATATTGACCAATATGGATGGTGACGACCTTCCTCACCCCGCCAATGCAGACATAGTAAAAAGATACTACGCATAAAAAAGACCCGCTATGCTGACATGCCTAGGAAAAAATTAGGGCTTCCCGGCGAACCAAAAGGGTTCGGGCAAAATGAAGGGATGAAAATGGAAAAAATCTGTACACCCGGCAAGTCGAAAACCTGAAAAGGCGGCTTGGGCAAAAATGGGTATCCCGGTGGACTGAAAACCCGAAAGGGCGGTCCAGGAAAAAATTAGGGATAAAAGCGTAATACTATGTCTCATTGGATCACTTTGCATCCAGAATCCGGTATCTACATCAAGTTCAGACGGCATCGATCAGTCAGCTTCACCTTCAACCAAGGTCATCAAGTGATGAGACGCTCAGAGTTATAAAGGCAATAGCAGAGTTGAAACCCAGTGGGATCATTCATATTTCACACAGCTGTTTTACTTTCTTTTGTACAAAATATGTATAAACTCTTTTGTTCGGCGGCGTTCTCTTACTAGGACGTCAGCCTCTTGTACACAAAACGCCTATTTTTAGGCCATTCAAAATCAATACAAATATACTTTTCAGTTAAAAGTGCCAATTGTTTTTCTTTTTCTGTTTTGTTTTACGAAGAACGTCCAAGGTTCAATTTGTGATATATGCATTGACAATAATTTGCTAACTCATAAATATTTACATACGAAACAAAGGATTAATTACAGGTGACACTAGAAACAGGGGCAATAAAGAGTTGTCTAAGCAATCTAATTGTTCTGTCCTCCAAGGTACCAAGGTAGGTTCAGCTAAAGAATATAACCGGTACATCTTAATTCCCCAGAGAGTAAGTCAGCAGTCATTGCATTCTTCTCCAAGCAAAATTATCAAATCTTAAGGAAGTTGAGTATCCTCCAGTAGATCTCAACATCTCCCCAGCAACATATGTATTTTTAACAAGCATCCCCGGCAGTCCTGGCCTAAAGATTGTTCCCCGGCGGTGTACCAATATTCAAAGGAATCACTTCCCCAGCATATCAAGACTTCCCCAGAAGAGTCCAACCCAGTTCCCCAGGAAGGTTGGAATCCATATCCCCAAGCAGTAAGCTTATCCCCAGTAGATTCTGGAAGCTTAACCTCTCAGAGCACGAACGCGTCGCCCGGCTTTATTTAAAGAGTTATTCCCTTAACAGGATATAACTGGGTTATCCTCAGCCAAAAGCCATGGAAAGAGCGTCCCCGACGAAGTTCTCTTACCCCCAGCGAAGTCTATCAATACTTCCGATACAGCAAAGATATCCTCAGCAAGTTACCATCAACTCAACAAAGTACCTCTCTCCCCACAGAGTGTTGCTCCCCAGCATGGTCGCTAGAGTATTTTTCTCCCCGCAGAATCTTCCATTCGCCAAGTTTATCCCTCAACGGAGTCATCTTCTCCTACCGGTATTCTTGCAACTATCATCCCCAGCGGAAGTAAAAGCTTATTCCCCAACATCAGCCCAGGAGTGACTTCCCGGCACCAGTCAAGGATTTACTTTCCTAGACGAAAACACATACATAAACATCACATACATCATTATAGCATGCATAGACGCATCATATCATACAAATCTCATTTATGTTGAGAACATCATTGCTTGATCCATATCATGCATTGCATATGACTGACCTTTACCTTTCAGGAAGGATTCAGTTAAGTTCTCAATCATCTTTCAAGACCTAGACCGGTTCAGTTAATCAAATCCAAAGATTTCTTATCCAGTCCAAGGCCTTCTCTAGTCCAGCTAAATCGACTCCCAACAGATTTTTCTGATGAAGACTCAGTAGAAGTTATCTCAGGTTTTTCTCCAACGTTCGCGTTTGAGATTATAATTTCCTATGGTTCCCTCCCCGACGGTGCGTGAGGTGATAATTCCTTTTGAGGTTATAATTTCCCATGGTTCTCTCCCCGACGGTGCGTGAGATGTAATTCCCTTTCAGGTTATGATTTCCTATGGTTCTCTCCCCGACGGTGCGTGAGATGTAATTCCCTTTCAGGTTATGATTTCCTATGGTTCTCTCCCCGACGGTGCGTGAGATGTAATTCCCTTTCAGGTTATGATTTCCTATGGTTCTCTCCCCGACGGTGCGTGAGATGTAATTCCCTTTCAGGTTATGATTTCCTTTGGTTCTCTCCCCGACGGTGCGTGAGATGTAATTCCCTTTCAGGTTATGATTTCCTATGGTTCTCTCCCCGATGGTGCGTGAGATGTAATTCCGTTTTAGGTTATAATTTCCTATGGTTCTCTCCCCGACGGTGCGTGAGATGTAATTCCCTTTCAGATTATAATTTCCTATGGTTCTCTCCCCGACGGTGCGTGAGATGTAATTCCCTTTCAGGTTATAATTTCCTATAGTTCCCTCCCCGACGGTGCGTGAGATGATAATCCCATTTTAGGTTTTTTCTTTGAGATTACAATTGCCTATTGGTTCTCTTCCCGATACTGCGAAGATGGTAATTCCCACCAAGATTTTCTCAACGAGCGTTGTTCAAGTTAAAGTCACCCAAGGTTCTCTTACCGTTCATGCTAAGGTAGTAACCGCTCCTGGTTCATTCATCATCTTGTGAAGCTCCAGATCCAATTCCTGTAACCAGTCAGGACGCATTTATACAAAGCATCTGAAAACCAGCTCCTGCAACGTGTCATGTACTCATTTTTCTTTTGCAGGTATACAGGTTCTCGCTAAGGAATCTCTTACGCGATCAACATCCAGATGGCATCTATAAGCCCATCACCCTATTCATCAATCTCCAAATGGCATCTATAAGCCCATTCCATCATCACACTGCTACTATGTGAGCGCAAATTTCTGGGCACTCTAGTGTTCAATCATCTTCTACCCTCAGATTACGAAAGGAACGCCAGCCAATCTGCATCCTCAGGTCTAAGAAGATTGAACAGGGGCAACTGTTGTACCCCAAAATTTGCCCTCCCATATTCTTCAAAGATTTGCTAAGTCAAGCTTCAAAATTCCCCAAGGGTTGCACAGTTCAAGGGTCTCCTATACAGTCAAAATTAGGGTTTGTGTTCTGATCAAGAAAATGAAGTTTCCAAGGGTCCAATCAAGTCCCACATGCCTACAAATATGGTCAAGCATCCTCCTATCAAGTTTCAAGACATTCAACACAAAATTGCACAGTCAAAAACCCTAATTGCACTACAGTCAACTGTAGGGGCAAAATGGTCATTTGGCAGTCAAAAGTTCAAATTTTTGGTCAACATATCATTTTGAAGCCACAAACATCATTTGATCAATGCTTGATCATGATTCTCAAAGTTTGGCTCAAAAATCATCAAGATGCAAAAGTTTCCTTATTTGGGCAGTTGAAAAAGTCAACTGTAAATTGACCAGGGCATAACTTTCACATGGATTATCAGAAAAATTCCATCCAAATCTCATTTTGAAGAGAAAGACATTTACTACAACTCCTCTTCATACTTCAAGTCCAAGAAATGCTCTCACAAAAAGTTATCAATTTCAACATTATAGGTCATTTTCAAAAGTCAACAAAAAGGGACTTTAAGTCAAAGGCCATAACTTGAGATTGGTAAATCAAAATGACATGGGACCAAAGGCATTGGTTAGAGGACTCAAAGACCTTTCCAAAATGTCCAAGAACATGAGAAAAGCTTAAACATTGAGCAAGTTATGCCTTGTGGAAGTTGGGAAATTTTTGGATATTTTGAAAAGTCAACATTGATTCAAATGACCTAAAATTGCTAATGGGCCCATGTTTCTTCCATAATTCATCATCCATGGCATGTGCACGACCACTTGGCCCAAAGGGAAGTATTTCTTCATTTTTTATTTATTTATTTGAATTTTTATTTATAATAATTCATTTAAATCAAATTAAATACATGGAAAATATTTAACCTAAGTTTTACAATCTTTTTTTGCATGAAATCTACTCAATAATTCGTGCATATTCAAATAGGGAAAGACTTGGAGAGAATTGATCATGATTTGTACAAAAACACATGGAAAATATCCGAAAAAAGATCTTGAAAATCAAATCTTCCAAAGTCATGAATGCTAAGCTTTTGTGTGATTTCTTTAACCTAATTCATTCCTACATAAGCATAGAACATAACCCTAATTCAAGAAACCAGAAAAGCTGCGCAGGAAACCCATCTTCAAACTTGAAATTTTGTTCAAAAAACTCAAAACTGAAAACCTCATTCTAGGGCGATTCAAGGCACGATTTTTGTTTCATTAGCTTGCTGAAGGTTCACTGAATGATTCCCAATCAAAAACATTCATCCAAACCTCAAGAATCGGTATACAGAACTCAAAATATTTCATGAAAAATGCATGTTCGTGTTTTGATTTGCAGGCATCCTCATAACATTTTGTTCATTGATTCATACTCCTTATGCAATTCTGAATCTAACCCATATGTTTAATTGAATTTTTGCAAGCTATATACGATTTAACCATTGACAATTTTTAGGGTTTACAGGATTCCAAATTAGGGATTTTAAAACAAGGAAAAATTGGAGTATAAGACTTATACCATTCACCTCAGCATACTCAAACGATCATAAACCCACCATTGCGCCTAATTTATGGAGCCCCTGGGGCTATTCGCTATTTTCTTGTATCATGCCTGTGGCAACGCGTGAAAACCGTTGCCTATGTTTTATTATGTTTTCAGGAAAAACAAACAACGAGGAAGATGATTAGGTGGAGGGCGCTGATTGGAAGGTTCAAATGTTTCGCGCGTTTCCAAGCCATTGACAATTTTTATTTTATAATGTTTGTTAGGTATTCTATATTAAACGCGTTTGAAGTGGCTCAGTGGCACACGTGTTGGCTGGTAATGTTAATGACCTGGGTTCGAGCCCCAGGTCTTCACCCTCTTCATATTATTTTGTATTTAGTGATTCCACGCAGGTTCAACATCAAAGCACATCATGCGCCCTCAAAATCAAACCATTCACAAAGCCAGGGAGATCAAATCAAAGGCTCGGATCTAAGGAATAGGATGAAACCTGGTCAATGCTTCAGCACGCTACCTGGCAAAAGTCCAAACAGGCCAAGATTAATGGGCCAGATTTCTCAAATTAACCTCCATGTTGGGGACTACAACCCCCCTTGGTTTGCAAATTCTTTTAACTTTCTGTATCTTTTTTTATCTTTTATAAATTGCTTGTTTAATTAATTTAATTATTTTCATAAAATCACAAAATACCATAAAAATCAGAAAAGATCAAAAATTAAATATATTTAATTAGTTAATATTTTGTAAATAAATTTGCATGTAAATTAATTAGTTTTAAATTAGGGTTTAATTTAATATTTTCATAATAAATTTAAAAAACATAGAATTAGGTTTGTTTAGTTTTCATCTTTTTATTTTTCTTTCATGATAATCAAATATTTAATATTATTTATTTTATTTATTTTTATAATTAAATTTGTATATAAAAATTAGGGTTAATTTAGGTTAAAATTCAATGTTTTCTTAATAAATTAAAAGCCACTAGAATTAGGGTTAGTATTTATTTTAATTAATTCTTTTTTTAGTTAGATTCGTGAGATATGATGCGTATATGCATGCTATGATGATGTATGTGATGTTGTATGTTTTCGTCTAGGAAAGTAAATCCTTGACGGGTGCCGGGAAGTCATATCCTGGGCTGATATTTGAAGAATAAGCTTTTACTCCTGCTGGGGATGATAACTGCAAGAATACCGGTAGGAGAAGATGACTCCTGTTGAGGAATAAACTTGGCAAATGGAAGATTCTGCAGGGAGAAAAATACTCTAGCGACCATGCTGGGGCGAAATACTCTGTGGGGAGAGAGATGCTTTGCTGAATTGATAATAACTTGCTGAGGATACTCTTGTTGTATTGGAAGTGTTGATAGACTTCGCTGGGGATAAAGAGACTTCGTCGACGACGATCTTTCCGTGGCTTTTGGCTGAGGATAACCCAGTTATATCCGGTTAAGGAAATAACTCTTTAAATAAAGCCGGTCGACGCGTTCGCGCTTTGCGAGGGATAAGCTTCCAGAATCTACTGGGGATAAGCTTACTGCTTGGGGGAGATGGATTCCAACTTTCCTTGGGAAACTGGATTAGACTTTCTGGGGAAGTTTTGATATGCTGGGGAAGTGATTCCTTTGAATGTCTGGTATACCGCCGGGGAACAATCTTTTAGATCAAGACTACCCGGGATGCTTGTTAAGAATATGTACACATGCCGCTGGGGAACGTTGAGATCTATTGGAGGATACTCAACTTCTTTGAGATTGGATAACTCTGCTTGGAGAAGAATGCACTGACTGCTGACTTACTCTCTGGGGAATTAAAATGTACTGGTCATCTTCTTTAGTTGAACCTATCTTGGTACCTTGGAGGACAGAACAATTAGATTGCTCAGACAACTCTTTATTGCCCCTGTTTCCAATGTTACCTGTGGAGGTGCTTGGTGATTGCCGATTGACAAATCTTCTTTTGGTAGGCGAGTGACAAGATGCTGGGACATAGTCGTACGCTTTTGATCCCTAACTTTTGCCTGGACCGCCCTTTCGGGTTTTCAGTCCATCGGGATACCCATTTTTGCCCAAGCCGCCTTTTCAGGTTTTCGACTTGCCGGGTGTACAGATTTTTTCATTTCATCCCTTCATTTTGCCCGAACCCTTTTGGTTCGCCGGGAAGCCCTTATTTTTGCCTAGGTGTGTCAACCTAGTGGGTCTTTGATTTTGCGTAGTATTTTTTCGACTATGTCCACGCTCTCAAAATGTAGGGAGTTTCCCCTGTTAGAAGTGTTTTGTCATGCCGCCAGAAGATTTTCGACCAGGCAAGATTCGTTGTTGAAATGCCCCAGGTGGCTCATGCGGAGATTTGCCCCAGGCTATTTGACTTTTGAGAGATTCTCCGAATCTTGATTGGATTGCCCCAGATGATGGACCATGGTCATGCCATGCCTCTTGATTGGAGATACTCTTGCTCATTAGACTTTCATTGTGCGAATTTCCCTGCTGTTCAAACAAAAAGTCATACGCAAGTAAAGTTATGTTAAAAAATGCAAAGCCTATGTCTGTCTTGAAGGTTTTTAAAAATGCATTCTTTTTTCATAAAACAATTAGATGTTTGTAAAACGTGATGTCAACTCCGTATTTACCATAGGCCTTAAGGAGTCAGGATACCTTTCGTAACAGTATGCTTTCGAACTAACCCATGCTTCAGCTAGGACTTTTAAGGGTTATAACGTGGCCTGGTTCACGGTTTAAGAAACAAAGGATAAAGGCTCAAATTATTTGTACCCACCCGTTCTTCGTGATGTTCTTCAATCCTAAACTCAGTTGATCATACGTTAGACCTTGTTTGAGTCTTTGCTCTGATTTTCCGGTGATGATTCGGATGTTGATAACTTATTTTGAATAGGCAGTCATTCCTTTCTTGTTGAGGATTTGTAAGACCTCTTTCTTTTTTTTTTTGCCTGAACTGTTTCCCTTTTTTGGAATTACAGTCAGCGGGATGTCCCAGTTTTGTAAGTCTCCTTCATGGGTTTTGACTTAATGGTTTTCTGCCTTTCTTTATTGATTATTCGGAACCACCACTGTCTTTTTTCGTAAGGATCTCTTTGGTGCCATTCGTTATGCACTTGGATCAACTGAGAGACTACCCTGCCCCAGGTTATGATTAAGGGTTTTAAATTTCGAAAAGAAAAACTCCTACTTCTTTGGCTCAGAGGGGTTGACGAGGGATTATCATCCTTATAACTCCAGTGTTTAGGAATTGAAACAATGCATGTACCTCATCAGCGGGGTCCGTTCAAAAGCATATTGTAAAGATCGTGGTATCGTTTTCGTCATCCTCCCTCAAGAGGCTTAGAATTATTAATCGAGTGTTGACATCAGAAAAAATATGAAAACAATTTGTATATAGTGAATACGAATATATTGCTTCAAAACAGACATATGCGATGCATTAATGAAATAACAATGTTTAACAATGAGTAAATGTTTGAACAAAAGAAAATTGCAACTTGAACATTTTGAATGAACAAAAATTCTTCTCATCTTCGGGCTTGTTACTTCAAATGGTGCCTCCTGTAGGGATGGTAGAAGCACTCAGCCCGGCCATCTTGGGTGAATTCCACAGCTCCTTCCTCAATCAGGTCCTGGATCTTATTTTTCAGAGTCCAACAATCCTCTGTAGCATGCCCCGGGCTGTCAGAATGATAAGCGCAATGAGCGTTGGGGTTATACCTTGAAGGTGTCCTGTTGGGATTCTTAGGAGGATCCTTTAGAGTTACCAAGTTCAACCTCAGCAGTTGTTGTAAGGCTCGAGGCAGCGACACGTTGAGCTTGGTGAATTGCCTTTTGGGCTTGTCTGGTTGAAGCTAGTGAGGTTGATACTGAATTGGTGGTACTGAAGCCACATGAGGAGCTTTCTCCTTGCCTCTTTGTCTCAAAGATGGTCGAACGATGATTGGCTTTTTACCCTTAGACTTTTGCCCTAGTTGGTTACCCTGAAGCAGTTGGTTGACGAGAAACCAGAGCTCATCTTGTCTTTGAGCTAACCCTTGAATAGCAGTCACCTGCCCCAGCATCTGGGCTTTCAATGCGTCCACCTCAGCTTGTAGGTGTTTCAGCCTTTCATCCTCAGCCCTGTTCCTGACAAAAGTCTCCATGAGAAGTGTCCTTAGCTCTTCCTGCCCCTTGGATAGGTTCAGGAGGATTTCCCCGAACTGAGTCTCTTGAGCAAGAAGGTCTTGGTTATCTGGTTGGGAGGCCATTGCTGAAATAAACAGCGCAGATGGGTAAGTGACCTGCAACAAGGATACCTGTAGTGAAATGATATGCATGCAATGTTTTCAAGGATCTCGCGGGATAAACAAGAAGATTGTTAGCATTTGGATTTGTAGCTTGATTGAAGGAACTGCATATTGTTGAGAGTCCTTCATCCAGGGTCAAAGGCTCACCATATCCAGTGGGTCATAGCCCCTGACTTTATTCATCATGTCTGGTTTTGATTTCCAAACAACCTTGGTTAGGGGAACCTTCTTCAAGAGTCAAAGCTCACCATATCAAGTGGGTCATAGCCCCTGACAATCTTTGGCTAGAGGAAAATAAATCCTCTTTGCCCCTTGCTAGATGTTTGATTTATCATGACCTGCATCACAAGCCCTTGAGATCCTTGAAATGGATTAGTTTTTTATGTAGGATGTATGCAATGATATGATGTCATGCTATGCATGGGGTAATGTAGGTAAACCCTGTTACGAGTCCCAATTAAGGACTGCAAACCAAAACCTGCAAGAAACTAGTCTGCAAGAAACTCAGTACACTCTGTTATAAGCCCTAATTAAGGACTATAAACAAAACCTGCAAGAAACTCAATACACTCCGTTATGAGTCCTAATTAAGGACTATAAACAAAACCTGCAAGAAACTTAGTAAGCCCTGTCATGTGTCCCAATTAAGGACTAAAACAAAACCTGCAAGTAGTTCATGTGTTAGATAAAGCATGCAAGCAGTCAAGTACGAAGGCACACAAGTCACACAAGAGAAGCCCTTAGAGTTTAGGCCAGCATGAGGTCTAGGTATTACCCTCTTGAAGTTGGTGGGCTCAACCTATCCTATTAGAAGTAACCGGGTTCTAAGGGTCCCAATATCACGGGATTGCTTTCATTGTTCATCGTTTCGATTTAGCCATTGAACTGGCGACCGAAATATTCTAGGAAAGCAACCCTCAATTGAGTGTAGTATCGAGTATCAACCAACCTCGGACTGCACCAAAGTCAGTTATCTCACTACCCTAAAGAGGCCAAGATAGTTCAATTAAGGTTCCTAAGGTCTGTTGATGTTTCACGACACCACGCGGAGGCCCCGTACTCTCCTTGACTGAACTCAAGGGTTACCGGTACACACCAAAGTGCCACATCAACGTAGCAGACTGTTTCAACCATGTCGGTATACCCCGCACAGTTCCCTCACAGCCTTGTTGCTACTTTCTAAGAAGGTATCCCCCAGATCCGGGTTAGGATCTATAGAACTCCCAAGCAACCCACAATAATAAAGCAAGCAAGGAAATACAATTGAAAACACAGTTATGAACTAACCCTAAGGTACACCTCACTTTAAGTTTAGTGTCCCCAGCAGAGTCGCCAGTTCTGTGATCGGTGGATCTGGAACTGACTATTTAACGCTGGTTCGCGAAATGTCGCGGAAGCAAGAGTCGCCACCGTCTTTTATTTTCTCCAAATGGAAAGGACAAAAGCACAGAAAAATTCCTTAAAGAGATTGCTCTCGGTTCGGGAGGTAGATTATAGAAAGGGAAGGTGTTAGCACCCTTTCTATCCATGGTTATCCATAGGCTCTTAGATACTTGCTCATTTGTATTTTCAAAATGGTTTGTTTGCTTTTCAACTGTGGGTTTTAAAAAGTTTCTTTGAAAATTCCAGTTCGACTCTTGTATCGATCCTCAAGAGTGTTTGAAAAGTTGCTTTCGAAAGCTTTTTGAAAATGTGTTGGTGTGAAAAGTATTTTTTGAATTTGTTTTGTAATTATAGCAAGTATCTACGAGAACCTACCTACCCTAAGGAATTCGTCTGTGTAAATGTCCTTTAAAGTAGTGCCATCCCACCATTGAGAGGTAGGTAGCACCACCGTTGGAGGTATTCGGGTCAATTCGAGGTTCGGGACATGGTGATCACCAGAGCAATGGGAAGACACCTTAGAAGCTACCCTCATGCCAGGTTTCCGGATCATGAGGACTTACTAAGACATCCTCTACTCGACGACCACCTTTCGAGGCAAGGCAACAGTGAGGCGTACCCTAGGGGTGGTGTGTGATTTGTGTGTCGTTTTCATTTGCATTTATCTTGTCATGTTATTGGTGTTCTACGCTTGTTTTTATTTTTGTCCATACATTCTTTCATGCCTTGATTAACAATTAAAAGGTTGCGAGAAAAGTAAAAAATTCTAAGCTATTACAAAAGGCGCGGGTCCACATCGCCAAAATTTCTCGAACCCGATTTGACAGAAAGATAAAGAATTAAAAGAAAAGTGCGAGAAAATTAAAAGGTTACATGGCTTTGGGAGAGATACATAGATATTTAAACGAAATAAAATAAATATGCGCATAAGAATTAAATCGAAACGAGGGCGTTGGACCCTTTTTGCAAAATTTAAAATTACATGGAATTAATTAATTAAAAAAAGAAAGGAAATTGTTTTTGGTATTTTATGATTTTTTAGGATTTTAATAAAAAAAGAATTAATTAAAATAAATACTAACCCTAATTCTAGTGGCTTTTAATTTATTAAGAAAACATTGAATTTTAACCTAAATTAACCCTAATTTTTATATACAAATTTAATTATAAAAATAAATAAAATAAATAATATTAAATATTTGATTATCATGAAAGAAAAATAAAAAGATGAAAATTAAACAAACCTAATTCTATGTTTTTTAAATTTATTATGAAAATATTAAATTAAACCCTAATTTAAAACTAATTAATTTACATGCAAATTTATTTACAAAATATTAACTAATTAAATATATTTAATTTTTGATCTTTTCTGATTTTTATGGTATTTTGTGATTTTATGAAAATAATTAAATTAATTAAACAAGCAATTTATAAAAGATAAAAAAAGATAAAGAAAGTTAAAAGAATTTGCAAACCAAGGGGGGTTGTAGTCCCCAACATGAAGGTTAATTTGAGAAATCTGGCCCATTAATCTTGGCCTGTTTGGACTTTTGCCAGGTAGTGTGCTGAAGCATTGACCAGGGTTCATCCTATTCCTTAGATCTGAGCCTTTGATTTGATCTCCCTGGCTTTGTGAATGGTTTGATTTTGAGGGTGCATGATGTGCTTTGATGTTGAACCTGCGTGGAATCACTAAATACAAAATAATATGAAGAGGGTGAAGACCTGGGGCTCGAACCCAGGTCATTAACATTACCAGCCAACACGTGTGCCACTGAGCCACTTCAAACGCGTTTAATATAGAATACCTAACAAACATTATAAAATAAAAATTGTCAATGGCTTGGAAACGCGCGAAACATTTGAACCTTCCAATCAGCGCCCTCCACCTAATCATCTTCCTCGTTGTTTGTTTCTCCTGAAAACATAATAAAACACAGGCAACGGTTTTCACGCGTTGCCACATGCATGATACAAGAAAATAGCGAATAGCCCCAGGGGCTCCATAAATTAGGCGCAATGGTGGGTTTATGATCGTTTGAGTATGCTGAGGTGAATGGTATAAGTCTTATACTCCAATTTTTCCTTGTTTTAAAATCCCTAATTTGGAATCCTGTAAACCCTAAAAATTGTCAATGGTGAAATCGTATATAGCTTGCAAAAATTCAATTAAACATATGGGTTAGATTCAGAATTGCATAAGGAGTATGAATCAATGAACAAAATGTTATGAGGATGCCTGCAAATCAAAACACGAACATGCATTTTTCATGAAATATTTTGAGTTCTGTATACCGATTCTTGAGGTTTGGATGAATGTTTTTGATTGGGAATCGTTCAGTGAACCTTCAGCAAGCTAATGAAACAAAAATCGTGCCTTGAATCGCCCTAGAATGAGGTTTTCAGTTTTGAGTTTTTTGAACAAAATTTCAAGTTTGAAGATGGGTTTCCTGCGCAGCTTTTCTGGTTTCTTGAATTAGGGTTATGTTCTATGCTTATGTAGGAATGAATTAGGTTAAAGAAATCACACAAAAGCTTGGCATTCATGACTTTGGAAGATTTGATTTTCAAGATCTTTTTTCAAATATTTTCCATGTGTTTTTGTACAAATCATGATCAATTCTCTCCAAATCTTTCCCTATTTGAATATGCACGAATTATTGAGTAGATTTCATGCAAAAAAAGATTGTATAACTTAGGTTAAATATTTTCCATGTATTTAATTTGATTTAAATGAATTATTATAAATAAAAATTCAAATAAATAAATAAAAAATGAAGAAATACTTCCCTTTGGGCCAAGTGGTCGTGCACATGCCATGGATGATGAATTATGGAAGAAACATGGGCCCATTAGCAATTTTAGGTCATTTGAATCAATGTTGACTTTTCAAAATATCCAAAAATTTCCCAACTTCCACAAGGCATAACTTGCTCAATGTTTACGCTTTTCTCATGTTCTTGGACATTTTGGAAAGGTCTTTGAGTCCTCTAACCAATTCCTTTGGTCCCATGTCATTTTGATTTACCAATCTCAAGTTATGGCCTTTGACTTAAAGTCCCTTTTTGTTGACTTTTGAAAATGACCTATAATGTTGAAATTGATAACTTTTTGTGAGAGCATTTCTTGGACTTGAAGTATGTAGAGGAGTTGTAGGAAATGTCTTTCTATTCAAAATGAGCTTTGGATGTAATTTTTCTGATAATCCATGTGAAAGTTATGCCCTGGTCAATTTACAGTTGACTTTTTCAGCTGCCCAAATAAGGAAACTTTTGCATCTTGATGATTTTTGAGCCAAACTTTGAGAATCATGATCAAGCATTGATCAAATGATGTTTGTGGCTTCAAAATGATATGTTGACCAAAAATTTGAACTTTTGACTGCCAAATGACCATTTTGCCCCTACAGTTGACTGTAGTGCAATTAGGGTTTTTGACTGTGCAATTTTGTGCTGAATGTCTTGAAACTTGATAGGAGGATGCTTGACCATATTTATAGGCATGTGGGACTTTGATTGGACCCTTGGAAACTTCATTTTCTTGATCAGAACACAAACCCTAATTTTGACTGTATAGGAGACCCTTGAACTGTGCAACCCTTGGGGAATTTTGAAGCTTGACTTAGCAAATCTTTGAAGAATATGGGAGGGCAAATTTTGGGGTACAACAGATGGTTCTGGCCTTGTGGTGATTCTTGAAGTCACGCTTTTGTTGGTCAGACATTGTTTTTCTATCAATCTTCTGACTGTTTGCATTCACAGGGTGCGTGTATCTGTCTGTCACCATATCCCACAGATCAGCATCATGTGCCAGAAAGAAGCTTTCAATTCTGTCTTTCCAGTAATCAAAGTTTTCTCCATCAAAGACTGGAGGTTTGCCGCTGAATCTGTCTCTGTCCTCATTGTTGTCATTGCTGGTGTGAGAATAGTTTCCTGCCATTGTGTTTTTCTGACGCTGGATCTTGTACTGACACGGTTAAGTGTTATAGCTCAGAACCAGGCGCTCTGATGCCAATTGAAGTAGTGAAAAACACAAGAGGGGGGGGGGGGGGGGTTGAATTGTAAAACTGAAAATCAATGCAATGAACAAGATATTTTTATCCTGGTTCGTTTGATCTCAAACTACTCCAGTCCACCCGTCAAGGTGATTTCGCCTCTCTCCAACGAGGTCTTAATCCACTATATTCAACTGAATATTACAGACTGCTTTAACAACTGCTAAAGCCTTCTTGATGCAAACCACAACCCGGTTTGTCAAGGAAACACTTTCTTACAAAGAAGATAAATCTAAGTGTGTGAATGTTTTCTACAAAACTGTATCACAACTGTGATGTATACACAACTTAAAGCTTAGAAATTAGATTGCTAAACAATGATTGAATAAGAGAATGTGTAGTGTTTAGCAAACTGAGAGAAGGAAGATTTTGATCAGCTTTTTATGCGTGTAAAGATTTGGAGAGCATTAGCCAATTCAATCTTCAAAGTCTTGTTTATATAGCACTGAGATGTTGAACGTTGGAGCAATATTCTTGATTCAATGCTATTAACAAACTTTCCTTATCGAGCAGATCTTGTCTGGAATGAGGCCGTTGGTATTAATTTGCTTTCAATGCACAGTACCGTTGCTTACTTAATGCAAGTTCTGGCTTGGCTCATTCTGACTCTGCTTAGCTGCTGATGAACTGTTGTGTTTCTTTATCAGAGTGTTAAGCGCAGTTCTGTTCATCAGACTTCAGCATATACGTGAGTTAATCTTCTGATATTCTGATGCTGATTAGGTGTGATCTTGCTTATATCAATCAGAGTATCTGCAAATCAGAACGTAATAATTTAGGCAGCAGATAGTTCATACATGAATCATATAAATAATATATCTTTTCACTTTGTTATCATCAAAACTTAAACATAGGGTAGTAGATTCAAACTTTGTTCTAACATTTTGCAGTTGTTCAATTCGTGTCTACTCTTGCAAATGGCCTCTCTATTTATAGAGAAAATATTTGAGGGCAAGGACTGGTCAGGTTTGCAAGTTATGGAGTTAAGGCTTGGTGTAAATGTAACTTGAAGTTTCTTGTAAGGTCAAAGTTCCAATGCATAGTACCATGCCTTCTAGAGTGGTTAAACACTTTAAACATGTTTCTTCTGACTTGTTAAGTTGAGTGTGTACAGAGGCAACTAATTAAAGGCTCAAGGAGAGTTAACAATTGCATAAAGCATGCTTTTCCAAAATGGAAGTGTGATCTTTTTCCCTTTAATGGCAAAAATGGATTGAATAATGCTTGAATCAAATGGACCATAGCCTAAAAGTTTATGCAATCTTCTTATTAGAGATAGATTTACAAGTTTAAAGGTCTGCAAAGGGAGATTACAAGGAATAACTATGAGATTTTATTATGAGTTCATCACAAAAATGACCTATAATTCAAGTTTGACATGCCATCTTCATCTCTTCGAAACTTCTAGCTCAAGCATGATAAATTTGTGTTCTTGGACATTTTGGAAAGCTTGAAACATTGTCTACAACTTTCATGTTGATTACTTTGGCTAAATCAAATGGGAACTTGGTGGAAATTGGTCAAGAAGTTGGGATAAAAAATGATCAAAACTTGTTGAAATTTTTTCTAAGTGTTGGATAAAATATATCACAACTTCATGGGATCATATCTCTTAAATTAAGCACTTTTTGAGGATCATCCCACATTAACAAAGTTGTATAATTCATCAATCCCTACAACTTTCATGTTAAATGTTTTCCTTGAATCAGCTTGTATCCTAGTGAAAAATGGTTATGAAGTTAGGACTTTTGTTAAGAACAAAAACACTTGGAATTTTTCTAAGTGTTAGAAAAAACTTTTGACTTTTGATTAATTTTTTATTCTTGATGATCCAACTTGATAAATCTTAATGTTTTGATGATTCTTGATTTTTGAATTCCAATATTGACCAAAAAGTGAAAGTTTGACCTTTGTGTGACTGTTAACTTTTCATCAATTGATTCAATTCTTCAACTATCAATCACTCGTATCTTTGGAAATGTCTTGAGCCATGTAATTGGGTCAAGATGTTGTATTTGAGTCCTTAAGATCATGCTTTAAGCCATTAGGTCATGCACTAGGCCAGAAGTCAATGATCAATCATCTTCAATCAAAACCCTAATTTGGTAGTTTTTGTCCTTTGATGATTTGAGGGATTTCCTTGAAAAAACATGATAAACCTTTGATAAAATGATGAATATCACTTCAAAATGTTGATGTTGACCAAAAATCTTGAAGTTTGACTGTATGTTGACCACAATTGATTTTTTACTCAATATAGTTGATTTTCAATCATCTGAGTTATTGACTGAGCAAACATGTGATGCAAGACTTGAAACATGACATGAGAATTATTGAGGACCTATAATGAACCATTAAAGTCATTTTAGACCCTTGAAAGCCAATCTTCCTTGAGAATCATAAAACCCTAGTTGAAGATCCTTGCTTAGGAGGAGGTTTGACCAGTCAACTCTTGAGTGGCTTTGAGTATTTAAGACCTTTGTGAGTATGTTTTTGAATAAAATAGGAGGGGAAGTTTTGGGATACAACACCCATTACATTGGAAATAATAAAGTACGGTGGTGACTCTTGCTTATTTGTGATTCAAGTTAATTAATAGCTTGATCTTTGATTTTCACCGCTACAAAATTGGCAACTCTACTGGGAATAAATTCTAAGTGGGTTAAGCCTAACTTGTTATATATGTGTTTATGTTAATATTATTTGCTTTCTATTTTCTTTTTGTTGGGTGTTTTTATGATCTCTTGGAAGTCCTATACCCGAACTTGGGAAAACTTAAGATTAGGATGGGCGGTATAGTCATATTAACTTTGAGGGAGTAATCCCAAAAAAGAAGGCATGAAATCGGGAAGACATTGTTGCTTTTGACCTGGGAGCCTGCGAAGCTGAGAAGCCGTAGAACCCTTAACCCATCTTGGACTTTTAGGTATAGTGTAGAGACTATGACAGAGTAATCCTGAAATAGTTGTCATGCGATGTTGCACTCAGACGCATTTTTCCTGTGAATATTACTAATTACCGAGTAATTGGAACGTTGGTAATATCCAAAGGAAGAGCGTAGACTCTAGGATTTCCTTAGAACCTTGTTAGAAAGGTGATAAACTCATAATACATACCTTACGGGTTGGTTCTCACCCTTTGACTCCATGCTCGTGACGTCGAACCTTTGAACCTTGCTTGTGAACTTGTTTGTGATTGTTGCATAACCATACATTCATGCATCCATGAAACTCTTTTTCACTTGGTTTTCAAGGATTTTAGAGGTCTTTCTTTATAAACATCATAAGTTTCATCAAATTCAATGGATCTTGGGTGTTGATGGGGTGAAAATCCTAATCCATCAATATGGATGATTGACTTTGATGATGACTTGATCAATATTTTGATCCAATTTAGAATTCACTTTCTTTATGCTTTGATGTTTACAATTTAATATCTTAAGATCCTTGAACATCAAATAAAAACCAACATTTTATACATCTAGGTTGTCCAAGAAATTCATTCAAATTGTCTCCTTCTTCAATTGTTCGTTTACCATCAAAATTATTCTCAACACTTTAGACTGGAAGCATGTTTCAGAAAACTATGGAAGAACTTCAACGAGATCAGAAGTTGTTAAGGGAAGAGGTCAATTTGGTTGAAGTATCAGATGGACCAGATTATGGGGGTCCTGCAAGTCTTGTTGAAAAAAGAAGGTAACCCTCCAGCGACCGCAACAATGCAAGTGGATATTTTTCCAACCTCATCCATTGTTCCTTCAACTTAGGGGAAACGCAATTCATTGATTACTCATGTACCGATACAAGGTATATCCCAAAAGGATCTTTTTCAACATGTGTTTACAAAGTTTACTAGACCACGTACCTCATCTATCCTTCAACAACATGTTTGGATCCCTGAGCTAGTTAATGACAAAAACAAGGTGGTCAGTAAAAATATTGAATCAGTTCAGAAGAGTCCAGTGTTCATCTCAAAGTTAGGCAAAAGAAGATTTGATAAAGCAGTAATGAGATCCTCGAGAGGAAATAAGATTCCAAGTACTTACATGGGGCAACCACTTGATATGTTTCCCAAGGCTTTACATCAATAACCATTATTTGTTCCTCCTTGAAACAACCTGAATTAGATTCGTAGTAAGGGTCACTTTGATCCTATTCTGATGTCATATATTGAATTGTTCCTGCGTTGGTCCAGAAAGGCTTGATCACAACTAGGGCCCTGCCTCATCCTCCAGATCCCCTTCCAACATGATACCAGCCTAATCTTCATTGTGAGTTCCATCAAGGTGGTGCAGGCCATGATTTGGAAAATTGCTATGCATTAAAGGCTAGAGTACAAGAATTGGTGAAGGCAAAGATTCTGACTTTAAAAGACACAAATCCCAATGTTGTCAACAACCCTTTTCCAGGACATGCCAAGTGAAGCTTCAGTTGGTTTAAGTTGGTTTTCCCTTGGCAAGTGTATCAACAAGGACAGCTCATCCTGCTTCTAATTATTACATTAGACTTTTTTTCATTTCTGTTTGTACTTTCCATTTGATTATGTTGAAATGTTTGTCTTTTAAATTGTATGTTCTTTGTTTTGTCAATTTTAATAAAATGAGCATTTTACATCTTTGAATCAATTTATGGTTTCAATTACTGCCTTTGTATATCTCTTGTTTTAATTTCTTTACTAAAATTTTTTTTATGCAAAGATTGGAGGGAGGATGATGAAAACCAAGAACCCATAATTGTTGTCGGTATGATTTCAATTGAAACTTCGCTGATGATGTAAGGCATTGTTTCAATTCCCAAACACTGGAAAAATAAGGAAGATAATCCATCGTCAACCCCTTTGTGCCTAGAAGTTGAAGTTTCTTTCTATACATAAAAACCCCCAATCTTAACCTGGGGCAGGGTAATTTCTCAATTAACTTGACTGTGCATTCCAATACAAGAGAGTTTTACAAGACACCTTTCAATAAAGGTTGCAATCAAGTTTTCCTTTGTATACATCAAATAAGTGTTGAAGATGTCTCAAAT
The DNA here is from genome assembly GCA_948472305.1 of Vicia faba. Taxonomy (NCBI): domain Eukaryota; kingdom Viridiplantae; phylum Streptophyta; class Magnoliopsida; order Fabales; family Fabaceae; genus Vicia; species Vicia faba. The sequence goes on from OX451736.1 coordinate 488,917,958, forward strand.
CAAAACTCAATGATGGTTCACCGTAATCATTAAGTCAGGAAGTCACTATCTTTCCAAAATAGAATAAAATGAAATATCAAAGGAAAGTCCGCTAAGTCAAAACCTGTTAAGGAGGCTTAGGCAAAATTGGGGCATCCCGCTGACTGTAAATCCAAATTTAAACAGTTCAGGCAAAAGTTAGGGATAATAAAAATAAGATAAGTCACTAAGATATAAGTGAATTCCATCTCAAGAATCCTTTGGCTTTTGAGCCATCATCATCACCAATGTTGCAATTCCAAAATCTCTTAGAACCTGAATGCATAGTCTGAGTTAACTTAACGTAGGACTGAAGAATATCACGAAGAATGGGGAGGGTACAAATAAACTTTGAGCCTTTATCCTTTGTTTCATAAATCGTGAACCATACCACGTTAAAACCCTCGAAAGACCTAATTGAAGCTAAGTTATATTTTAAAACATACTACAACAAGGTTACGTCAACTGACTCCTAAGTTTCCGCTAATATTTTGCTCTTGGAATTATTCCATTGCTTTATCTTTTACTTTAAACCATTGCGCTTTAACTGGTGATCCATTAGTTCATATTTTACTTCAAATATTTAAACCATTGTGTTTTACCAGTGAATTCTTTGCTCTTTCAGCATATATGTATTGTCAATAATGATTTTGATTTTAATCTTTTTGCATGAGCTTTGAATTTAAATGACCATTTTTAGGTGAACAATTTTATTTGCAAACATGTTTTCATTACCAAGGAACTTTTAAACTGTCAAGAAACTTGGTCTATGTTTTAATCAGGGGCAATTATCTTCAGGGTCTTGTTGGAGCTTATTCCCATATTTGTTTATCAGTGATTGCTTCTCTTACAAGTTTATCAAAATTTCTTCTTCATGACTAATACTAGGGCAAGTGTTTCAAGCGCACAATGAAGCAGTCATTTCAAGAATAAGTCAAATTGAAGCAATGGTCAGTTAACCTAAAGTAGTTAGCAATCAATCAGGGGCAGTCCCCAAACATATATCATCAGTCCTTCCTGAAAGGATCAACAATTTTATACACTTGGAAAGTTGTGACACAAGGTTGTTCAAGATATCTTTCGAGAAGTAGAGTTGGTAGTGTTCCCTGTGTTGAGGAACAACGTTCCAATCTTCCCATACTGTTGTATCCCAAAATTTACCCTCTTTTCATACACGCATATTATTGGTTTTGTGGTTATGGAATAAAGGTATATTTATCAAGCTTCGTCAGGTTACAAGTGACGTTTATTTCGCTAATGGATGTTCTCAGAGTATTTTCCGTGCTGAAGTTCAGTTCGCCGTTTTGCAACGATTCAGGGTTCAAAGATTCACAAGTCTAACCCGGCGTGTCATATTCAGATGTTCTTTCGCTAAGATATCTCTGATAACGTATTCTCAAATCCAGGTTCGGCTCAAGAGTCAATTCTTTAAAGAAGGTCTTCGAATGTGTGAGTTTTCTCGAAGAAATATAGTGAAAAAGTGTGCTGAAAGTGCAGTTTTTACGCATAAAAAAATTCATAACTTAAAGATCGTGGCTTGTTTTGAACCCGTTCCGGTGGCCAAAATTCCATCTTGACGTCACCTACGTATTCATCTCTCACAGATGGAAGCCAATTTCAATCAGAAGGTCTTCAAAAATACGGATTTATCAAGTATTTCCATACAGAAAATTTGTGATAGAAGTTTATTTGCGTCATGTTCAGAAAATCATAACTTGGTCGATTTTCATCGTATCGAGCTGGTTCCGGCGCCAAAATTTCACAAATTGAGTTGGATAAGTTTTCACAAGAGGTATTGAGTTCGAATGGTATCCAAAAGGCCTTCTTTTTTTGCTCAGAATGCGTGTGACGCGCCGAAAATCATGAATGCTGAATATTATTTCATCTGGGTCGAAACTTCGAAAATTCATAACTCGGTCAATTTGAATCGGACCGGGCCCATCTTTTTACACAAGGTCACTGACTCGGAGATCTATAACTTTGCTTCCAAATTCGAGACCGAGTTATGCTCCGATCAATACCAGTTTTTTAATGAAGAACGTGTCAGAGTTGACACTGGAGCCCAAAATAAGTTTGTTTGAGCCAAAACTTCAAAAATTCATAACTAATTCAACGTTTATCCAATTGAGCCCATTTTAAGACAGGAGTTAGTTCTCGATGTTGGCTAAATTTTGTTTTCATATTTCAACTTCAAAAATTGCACTTAAGCCCCTGCGATTTAGCCTGGAACATGAAGGACTCAAGTGAACATTGGAGGCCCAATTGCACATTCAAAGCCCATACCTTTGCTCTAATTTCTATTATATAATCTCATTCTTTTCACACAAGGAAAAAGTCGACGAAAAAAAACCATGGTCACAATCCTGTCAGAATACCAAATTCTTTCAAGAACCCTAAAACCTTTAAATCCTTATTACAAATCCCCATCTCACTACAAACAAGTCATCCTTGTTACAAATCTCCATCTCACTACAAACAAGTCATCCTTGTTACAAATCCATATCTCACTACTTCTCCAGTAAGGGTAAGGCTGGTTTGATCTCCATAATCAAAAGGGTATAATCATTCATACATGTCATATCGGTTTTAACATTAAATTTTTTCATATATTTGTTTTATTTGTATTTCATGATATATAGTAATTTATTTAATGCGTTCATGAGATTCAACACTGCAGATTTAGACAGGGTCCCATGCTGGTTCATTACAGAACGCTGAGGCCAAAATAGAATAACCACCAATACATGGCAAGGAAGGCATCCTGGAGAGGTTAAGGAGGTTAAGAGCGTGGGTTCAACAACCACCCCTATTAGTTTTGGTTTTCTTCCTTTCTATTTATCCTTTTACCTATTTTTATTCTTTCTGTTTAAAATCTTTTTCATAAAACTTAACATTTTTCACAAACCTTTGATTTTTCCTCCTAAACTCGAATAATTAATTTTAAGTCTTTTTTTAATTTAATTTTAACTTTTAAATTAATTTTTGGTTCAACAACCACCCATGACATTTGCATTATCTTTATTTTCTAACCCTATTTTTCATTGATGTTTCTTCCCCTATCTATTTTTTGGCAAACTTAATTCTTTCTTATTAATCATTACACATAAATCTTTTTTTTCAAAACTAACTTTTTTTTATTTAAATTAGTTAGGTTTTAGGTTTTAGGTTTTTTTTTCTTCTTATTAACCTTTTTTTCTTCAAAATTAACCTTTTTTTAAATTAAAATTAATTAGGATTTAGATATTTTAATTAACTTTTTTCAAAATTAACATTTTTTTTATTAAACAATTAGGTTTTAGGTTTTCTTTGTAATTAACCCTTTAATTAACCCTTTTTTTTAACAAATTAGGATTAGGTTTTTGTTTTAGTTAGTAATTCAATTTTTGCTTTTTTTTTCATTTATTAATAAATTAAGTTAATTAACTTTTTTATTAAAATTAGTTAGAATTAGGTTTTTTAATTAACTTAAAATTATTTTCTACAAAAAAAAATACCAAAAACATTAACTTAGAATTTTAGGTTTTAATTTTTCTTTAATTTCTTTTTATTTATTCTTTTACATTTTAATTTCTAGAAAAATTGTATGGGTCGCATTATCAATGTAATAGCGTAGATTTATCTTTTCTTGTATTTTTTTCTAATTATGTAATTTCTCCGAGGTTGTAATAGTCTTTTAAACTAGGGTTTTATTTACTGTTTAATTTCCCCCCAAGTTTTGGTTATGTAATCCCCATTCCCCGAAGCCTTGTAATAATTAGATTTACTTTTTCGCTTTTAATTTCCGCAATCTTTAACTGTCTAGATGTATGACTAATAGGATTGTATGGCAAGAATGTCTGGAAAATTAAAATGGTAGATCACCTAATATGCAAAGATTAAATAACTGAAACAAATCATATGCACGTATTCACTCCTAGGGTACTCTTCACTTGGTTGCCTCAGAAAACAATGGTCATTCCCTCGAACGTAGGGATATCTTAGCAAAAGACCCTCAATCTAAAAGTCATCATAAAGATCATAATCCTTTAACGTCTCTCGAGTTTCCTAAGAGAAATGATCTTGTCCCTCGATGTTGCCTACGAATATATGATGACAGTCCCTTCGAAATGCTAAGGTATCCTTACATGTTGCCTTCAATGACCATTACGTCCCTTTCGATAGTCCCTCAAACTCCAACGACGGTACTACCTACTCCTTAATAGTGGGATAGCACTATCTAAAGGAAACAGAACAAAAACAATCCTTTTTCGAGTAGGTAGATGCTAGTAGGTACTTGCTTAAGTAAAAACTTTTCACACAAACACCTTTCAAAACAATTTTCAAAACAAACTTCGTCACACCTTTGAGGAATGATACAAGGGTTATCACGAAGTAAAACATTTTCGAAAAACAAGCACACACATAAGCAATTTTAAAAGACGAGCAAGTACCTAAGAGCCCATGGAAAACCATGGATAGAAAGGGTGCTAACACCTTCCCTTTCTATAATCTACCCCCGTACACAGAAATCTCGAAAAAAGGTTTTTTCTGTTCTTTTTGCTTACTGCGAAATTTTGTGAACAAAAAACGCAAAATGCAAACCAGTATTAAACAGTCGGTTCTGCCACTGTATCATAGAACTGGCGACTCTGCTAGGGAAAGTTAAATGAGGTATACCTTAGGATCTAGTTTATCTTAATTGCTTCTCTTGTTTGCTTTGTTCGCTTTACTTTTAAGGGTTTTGTTTGGGGTTACTATAGATCCTAACCTGGATCTAGGGATACCTTTTAGGTAAGTAGCAATAGACTGTGAGGGAACTGTACGGCATAGACCGATACGGTTGAAGTAGTAGCTACGTTGATGTGGCACATTGGTTGGTACCGGTATCCCTTATGCAGAAACGAGGAGAATACGGGGCTGCTGCGTGGTGTCGTTAAGCATCAACTGACCTTAGAACCTTTAATCGACCAACTTGGCCATTAGAAAGTAGTGAGATAGCCGGCCTCGGTGTAAATCTGGGAACTGGTTGATACTCGATGCTACACTCATTGAGACCATACTCTCGAGATAGTTCCGGCCGCAAGAAAATATTGCGTTAGCTGAAACCATGACTGATGGAGGATGGTCAGTGATATTGAGATCCTCTAGAACCCGGTTACTTTTCTAGGACAGGTTGAACCAACTAAACTTCAAGAGGGTACTACCTTAAAACCCATGCAAGCCTAAACCTAAGGTTGTTTGTGTGACTTGTGTGCTTTCAACTTGAACTACTTGCACAGTTTTATTATCTGACAACATGAGTTCCTTGCAGGTTTTGTTTACAGTCCTTATCCAATAACTTGGATTTCTTGTCGGGTTTACTTGCTTACATCACCTTGCACTTTTGCTTAAACGCATAGCATACACATCATAACATCATGCCTTAACATTTCCTTAACCATTTCAAGGATCTCAAGGGTTTGTGATGCAGGTTATGGTAAATCAGACGTCTAGCAAGGTGTAAGGGGATTTATTTTCCTCTAGCCAATGCCATCTAGAGATCAAAACACGATAACTCGAGTCAATGGCTATGAACCACTCGATATGGTGAGCTTGACTCTTGAAGAAGGACTCTTAACGACACAAAGTTTCTTCAAGCAAGCTGCAACCAAATTCTAACAGTTTCTTGTTTATCCCGCGAGATCCTTGAAAACATTGCATACATATATCATACATATCATTGCATAACAGGTCTTCCAGTACAGGTCTCTCATGTTCTCGCTGTTTATTTCAGTAATGGATCTCAAACAAGACAACAAAGATCTTCAAACCCAAGAAGCTCAGTTCAGGGAAATATTCCTAAACCTATCCAAGGGGCAGGAAGAGTTGAAAACACTCCTCATTGGGAACTTGGTCAAGAAAAGTCCTGAAGACAATAAGGACGAACGGCTGGAACAACTGCAAGCTAAGGTAGGTGCAATGAGAACCCAGATGCTGGGGCAGATGGCTCTTATCCAAGGCCTAGCCCAAAGACAAGAAGAGCTGAAAGCCATCATCAACCAACTTCATCAAGACAGATACAATAGTATGAAGCAAACAGCCGATATCGGGGACCAAGTCATTGATCAACCTCCAAGAAGACAAAAGGTTGGTTTAGTGAAGAGTGGACCTTTCCAAATTGCTACTACATCACGGGTCCAACAACAACCTCGCCAAAAACAACGAGTTAATCAGAGTAGGCCAGATACACCCAAGAGGAAGTTTACCAAACTCAACATGTTGATGTCTTAAGCTTTATAACACATGTTGAGGATGAATCTGGTTACATTGATAGAACCTCATCTGAATCCCAAGACTTCTTTTCCTAACTACAATCCTGGTGCAAGGTGTGCATATCACTCTAATAGCCCGGGGCATGATACTGACGAATGTTGGAGGTTGAAATACAAAATTCAAGACCTGATTGATGAAGGAGCATTGGAATTCACACAAGATGGTCAACTGGAATGTTTCTGTCAATCCTCCAAGGCCCACCATTTGAAGTGAAAAGTTCTAACAAGAGGGCTTTTCATTCATTAGAATTTTCAATTTGTAATTTTCTTTTGATTGTTTGAACATTTATTCATATCAAACCTCGTTATTTCATCAATGCATTGCACATGTTTGTCTTGAATCAATTCATTCGCATTCATTATTTCAAAAATGCGTTCTTATTTCCTTTTGTGATATCCAACTCTCGAACAAAAGCTCTGAGCCTTTAGAGGGAGGATGACAAAAATGATACCACAATCTCTATAGTATGCTTTTGAACAGACCCCGCTGACAATGTACAGGCGTTGTTTCAAATCCTAAACAATGGATTTATAAGGAAGATAATCCCTAGTCAACCCCTTTGAGCCAAAGAAGTAGGAGTTTTCTTTTCACACAAATTAAAACCCTTAATCATAACCTGAGGCAGGGTAGTTTCTCAGTTAATTTAGATGTGCATTCAGTCGCAATATTCTACTTCATACATAATGAATGGAATCAAAGACGTCCTTCCAAAACAAAAGACGGTGATGGTTCTGTATAATCGTCAAGACAGGCAGCCATTATCTCTCGAAATAAAAGTCCATTAAGTCAAAACCTATGAAGGAGACTTAAGAGAAAAATTGGGGCATCCCGCTGACTGTAATCACAAAAGAAACAGTTCAGGCAAAAATTAGGGATAACGAAAACCAAAAAAAAAAGAGGTTACTACAAATCCTCGAAAAAAAGAAGATTACAAAAATGACTGCCTTTTCAAAACAAAGGTTCAATTTCTGAATCATCACCAAGTATCAGAGCAAAGATTCCAGACTTAATCATGATCTAAACACGCAATTAACTGAGCATATGACTGAAGAACATCACGAAGAGCGGGTTAGGTACAAATAAAATTTGAGCCTTTATCCTTTGTTTCTTGAACCGTGAACCAGGCCACGTTATAACCCTTAAAAGTCATAGTTGAAGCATGGGTTAGTTCGAAAGCATATTGTTACGAAAGGTATCCTGACTCCTGTAGGCTTTGTTACGAATCCCGAGTTGATATCACATCTTTGCAAAATTCTATTTTACTAAAAAAAACTGCATTTTCAAAACCTCAAGACTGACATAAGCTTTGCATTCTTAAAATAACATTGTTTGCATATGACTATTTGTTTAGCAACAGATAAATTCGCATGACGAATATCTAGTGAACAAAAACCTTCTCAATAAAAAGGATCACCTCAAGTGGAAAAACACTTCTAACCAAGGGGGCACTGCATGATCATTGTCCATCATCTGGGGCAGTCAAGTCAAGATTCAAGGAATCTCTCAAAGATGCCAAGTAGCAAGGGACAGATCTCTATCTGAATCACTTGGGGGCATTGGGCATGAATTCCAGCAACAAATCCTGTACGATCAAACAAACATCTTCTAGTAGTGTGGCAACACAACACTACCGACAGTGACAACTCCCTACACCCTGAGAGCGTGGACATAGTTAGAAAATATTATGCATGAACAAAGACCCGCTAGGTTGACTGGCCTAGGCAAAAATAAGGGCATCCCGGCGAACCAAAAGGGTTCGGGCAAAAATTAGGGATAAAAACAAAAAAGATATGTACACCCGGCAAGCCGAAAACCTGAAAAGGCGGCTTGGGCAAAAAAGGGTATCTCGGTGGACTGAAAATCTGAAAAGACAATCCAGGCAAAAGTTAGGGATTAAAGCGTACGACTATGTCCCGTTATCTTATCACTTGCCTATCAGTAGAAGACCTATCATTCCGATCATCAGTTACCAAGCACCTCATAAGTTGGGATAACACTCAATCCACAAGGCCTCTGCAGGCACTTTCTCCAGCAGGTATAGGGGCAGAAAAGTCCTGATGCAAAGTCATTGTCATATCCTCAGCATACGACCCTGTGACATCTACGCTCCCCAGAGTAGAGGAAACTAAAGCTTTGACATCGGCTTCCCCAAACAGGAGCTACATTCCCCAGCAAAGTTCCTTCAGAGAATCGACATCTATATTCCCCGACCGAATTTCATAATCGTAAGCGGTTCGTAAAGTTGTCTCCCATGCAGAGTTTATTTCTCTGAATACAGAAGCTCAATCCCTAACGGAGTTTATTCCTCCGGCTACAGAAGTTCATCCCCCATCGGAGTTTATCTCTCCGAATCGGCAAGATCTTCCAGCAAAGTATCTCCTTTCCAACAGAGTTATTCCCCGCAGAGTTATCCCCAGACAGGGTCGCTTCCGGCAGAATACTCACCAGCTGAATGGATGGCAAATCCCCAGCATAGTCATCTTTGTTCACCATCCCCAACAGAAATAGAGGAACTATGGTTTTTTATAGCAGTCAATAATACCATTTCTCATACTCTCCAAACAGCAGTCGGGGATTTATTTTCCCGGACTCAGATTATTACGTCAGCATTTCATGTTCATACATCATGACATGTGCATACATTACATATAACATAATCTCAGTTATTTTGAGAACCTCATCACAATGCATTGCACATAACTAACCCTGTATTCCTTTCAGGAAAGACAGTTACGATCAACAATTTCCAGCAGGTCTATGATCAACACTCGAAGCTAAATAGAGTAATCATCGGTGCGACAAATGCAACCTTACCCAGGTTCCTCTTGAAGTTTTACACAAACTTATAACCTTACCCCGGTTCATTCTGAAGTTTTACATGAACTTATCACCAAGCAACCTTGCCTCGTTTCCTTCTCACAACCCTACTATCCAGGCTTTCCTATCGAAGTAACCCTACTATCCAGGTTCCTTCTCAAAGCCCTACTATCCAGGCTTTCATATCGAAGGAACCCTACTATCCAGGTTCCTTCTCACAACCCTACTATCCAGGCTTTCATCTCGAAGTAACCCTACTATCCAGGTTCCTTCTCGCAGCCCTACTATCCAGGCTTTCATCTCAAAGTAACCCTACTATCCAGGTTCCTTCTCACAGTCCTACTATCTAGGCTTTCATCTCGAAGTAACCCTACTATCCAGGTTCCTTCTCACAGCCCTACTATCCAGGCTTTCATATCGAAGGAACCCTACTATCCAGGTTCCTTCTCACAACCCTACTATCCAGGCTTTCATCTCGAAGTAACCCTACTATCCAGGTTCCTTCTCGCAGCCCTACTATCCAGGCTTTCATCTCAAAGTAACCCTACTATCCAGGTTCCTTCTCACAGTCCTACTATCTAGGCTTTCATCTCGAAGTAACCCTACTATCCAGGTTCCTTCTCACAGCCCTACTATCCAGGCTTTCATATTGAAGTAACCCTACTATCCAGGTTCATTCTCACAACCCTACTATCCAGGCTTTCATATCGAAGTAACCCTACGACCCAGGTTCCTTCCCAAGCCCTACTATCCAGGCTTTCATATCGAAGTAACCCTACTATCCAGGTTCCTTCTCACAGCCCTACCATCTAGGATTTTCATATCGAAGCAACCCTACTATCCAGGTTCCTTCTCAAGCCCTACCATCCAGGTTTTCATATCAAAGTAACCCTACTATCCAGGTTCCTTCTTACAGCCCTACTATCCCGGCTTTCATATCGAAGTAACCCTACTATCCAGGTTCCTTCTCACAGCCCTACTATCCCGGCTTTCATATCGAAGTAACCCTACTATCCAGGTTCCTTCTCACAACCCTATTATCCAGGCTTTAATTTCGAAGTAACCCTACTATCCAGGTTCCTTCTCACAGCCCTACTATCCAGGCTTTCATACCGAAGTAACCCTACTATCCAGGTTCCTTCTCACAGCCGTACTATCCAGGCTTTCATTTCGAAGTGACCCTACTATCCAGGTTCCTTCTCACAGCCTTACTATTCAGGCTTTCATTTCGAAGTAACCCTACTATCCAGGTTCCTTATCACAACCCTACTATCCAGGTTTTCATTTCGAAGTAACCCTACTATCCAGGTTCCTTCTCACAGCCCTACTATCCAGGCTTTCATTTCAAAGTAACCCTACTATCCAGGTTCCTTCTCACAGCCCTACTATCTAGGCTTTCATTTCGAACTAACCCTACTATCCAGGTTCCTTCTCACAACCCTACTATCCAGGCTTTCATTTCGAAGTAACCCTACTATCCAGGTTCCTTCTCACAACCCTACTATCCAGGCTTTCATTTCGAAGTAACCCTACTATCCATGGTTCCTTCTCACAGCCCTACTATCCAGGCTTTCATTTCGAAGTAACCCTACTATCCAGGTTCCTTCTCACAGCCCTACTATCCAGGCTTTCATTTCGAAGTAACCCTACTATCCAGGTTCCTTCTCACAGCCCTACTATACTGTTGGCTCTAAGTTTTTTTCATATAATTCAGATATCGGCAAAATTAGCATTACCATATATAACATAAAACTTCTCCCCCGATTTTTTCTAATCGAGCCTCTCGATCTGTCTTTATACCCCTAGAAGTAGAAAGAATTACAATCCCCATCCCTCCTAAAACTTTCGGAATTTTTTTATACTTAGAATATATTCGTAGACAAGGTGTATTGATCCTTTTTAAATTTAAAAAAGTTTTATATGATCCTTTCCTATTTCTTCTATACCGTAGAGTTAAAACTAAAAAGTATCATTTCGAAGTAACCCTACTATCCAGGTTCCTTCTCACAGCCCTACTATCCAGGCTTTCATTTCGAAGTAACCCTATTATCTGGGTTCCTTCTCACAGCCCTACTATTCAGGCTTTCACTTCGAAGTAACCCTACTATCCAGGTTCCTTCTTACAGCCCTACTATCCAAGCTTTCATTTCGAAGTAACCCTACTATCCAGGTTCCTTCTCATAGCCCTACTATCCAGGCTTTCATTTCAAAGTAACCCTACTATCCAGGTTCCTTCTCTCAGCCCTACTATCCAGACTTTCATTTCAAAGTAACCCTATTATCCAGGCTTTCATTTCGAAGTAACCCTACTATCCAGGTTCCTTCTCACAACCCTACTATCCAAGCTTTCATTTCGAAGTAACCCTACTATCCAGGTTCCTTCTTACAGCCCTACTATCCAGGCTTTCATTTCGAAGTAACCCTACTATCCAGGTTCCTTCTTGCAGTCCTAATATCCAGGCTTTCATTTCGAAGTAACCCTACTATCCAGGTTCCTTCTCATAACCTTATCATCCAGGTTTCTTTTCTCTTATCTCCAGACAACAGTCCACAACACTGTAAGACCTGGACCTGATCAAACCCGATTGGTATCGCATTTCCCCAGTAAGTCGCGGTGCAGCCTGTACCCCGACCAGATATGCAGTACACTTTCGCTTCCTCAAGCCGGAGTTATTCCTCAGTAGAGCAACGGATAACTGAAGCTCATAAAACTTTATTTCTCCCAAGACAGATACCAACATTCCTCAGTATATTCCTCCTCAACGACAGGAACAGGAATTCTCATCAAAGAAATATCTCGGGAAGGAAGATTTGGGTATGTTGTATGGGGTGGTGATTCCCCACAAGTTTAAAGCACCAGCCTTTGCTAAGTATGACGGGGTTTCTTGCCCAAAATTGCACCTCTGTTCGTATGTAAGGAAGATTCATCCATACACCGCTGACAAGAACCTATGGATCCACTTCTTTCAAGACAGTCTCTCAGGGACTCAGCTTGAATGGTTTTACCAGCTGGAAGGAGCTAGTATCCGTAATTGGGAAGATTTGGCCGCTGCTTTCTACAAGCAGTACCAATATAATGCTGACCTTGCTCCTACGCGTACCCAACTTCAGGGTATGACTATGGGTGCGGGTGAAGGTTTCAAATATTATGCTCAAAAGTGAAGGGACCTTGCTGGAAGAGTGCAACCACCCTTGGTTGATAGAGAGCTAGTGGATATGTTTCTGGGGACCTTGTCTGGTCTGTATTTCAACCATCTGATTAGGAGTTCTTCGTCCGGGTTTACAGAGCTGATCATGACCGGAGAAAGAATTGAGGCTGGTATCAAATCTGGTAAAATACAGAAGGGTACTTCGTCAAGCACCAAGAAGAAACCTTTTAAGAAGGAGTCCAGTGTTTTTTACAGTTCAAAGAGCCATAATAGACCTGAACACCGCCAAGCTTTTAATGCGGTTGTTATTTCAAGACCTGCTGTTGCTCCTCAGCGCAACAATCAGCCAAGGGCCGAAAGGCCACGAAGACAATTCACTCAACTCAACATGAATTTATCCTAAATTCTTCCGCAGTTATTGAAGACCAACTTGGTGATTCCGAAGGAGGCCCCAAAGAGTCCCAACACAACATCACCGATGTACGATCCGAATGCCCGATGTGCTTTTCACTCTGATAGCCTAGGGTATGATACAGATAACTGATGGGTCTTGAAGAACAAGGTATAGGACTTGATCGATGTGAAGGAGATTGAATTCGAAGCACCTGAAAGACCTAATGTTGTGACTGCTCATATGCCCAAGCATGGAGTGAATGCGGTAGATGAAGACTCGTTTGTGGTTTCTGTGAAACACATTGTTACTCTGTTGATGACTATGAAGAAGAACCTTCTGTTAGCCGGTTTATTTCCAGGCTGTAGTGAAGGTTTCCATCTGTGTACCGTCCTGCCTACCGGTTGCCATCTTTTGAAGTCAGGTGTCCAACGCCTGATGGGTAATAAAGAAATTCTGTTTGAGAAGACTTTTGTTCCTTTGGTTCCTACTGAAGAAGTTGCTATAATCACCATTTTCGACAATTCTTCCAAGGCTTCCTCGAGAAAGCCTGTTAGAATTACATCCGTTCCAAGAATTGCACCATTGATCATCACCATTCCTGGGCCTATCCCCTATGCATCAAATAAAGTTGTCCCGTGACATTACGGGGCTGACGTGTACTATCACGGAGTTAAACAAGATTTAAATGTTGATACTGACGTCAGCAACATTGTTGGATCTAGTAAAGTCACCCGCAGCGGAAGGCTTTTCTCCCCTGAGATCTCTCCACCAACTGTTCGGAAGCCTGTTGATATCACACCTACCAGTGCACCTGCTACTGTCCATGTTCAAGTTCCAATTCTTACCCATGTTACCGAGTCATCCGACACTCGGGGCAAAGGGACCACCGGTGAGCCTGCCCAGACGGAGGCACCGAAGAATATTATTGTTGAAGCCTCTAGACAAGAGATAGAGGAAATTTTAAAGATCATCAAAAAGAGTGACTACAATGTAGTCGAGCAGCTGGGGCAGACCCATCCAAAATCTCTATGTTGTCTCTGTTACTTTGCTCAGAAGCCCATGCCAAGGCTTTGATTGCTTCCCTAAAGACTGCGCACGTACCGCAAGAAACATCAGTTGATCAGTTTAAAGATTGTGTGGCTAGTCTGACTGCTGATAATGGGTTGGGTTTCTCCGACACCGACTTGACTGCTAAGGGGAATAATCACAATGACGCCCTGCATGTCTCCATTGAATGCAGGGGCACTACTCTTGCTCACATATTGGTGGATACTGGGTCATCGCTGAATGTTTTATCTAAGAAAGCTCTAGACCGGTTAGACTGTGAAGGGTTAGAGCTGAAGCCGAGTAACATTGTAGTCAGGGCTTTTGATGGGTCCAAGAGAATGGTGCATGGAGAAGTGGATATTCCAATTAAGGTTGGTTCTCAGGTTTTCGCATCTACATTCTATGTGATGGACATTAGGCCATCTTATTCTTGTTTGTTGGGTCGCCCGTGGATTCACAAAGCTGGGGCAGTAACCTCAACGCTCCACCAGAAGCTAAAGTACCCAGTGAAAGGGAAATTTGTGACAGTACAAGGAGAGGAGGAGTACATGATGAGCCACCTCAACTCTTTCCGATATGTAGAGATGGATGGGGAGTTCATTGAGACCCTGTTTCAACATTTTGAAGAGGTTCCCCAGACGCTGGCATCAACTGAAACTGTTACTGAAGATCCTCCAATGAAGATGGCTTCCTTCAAGGATGCTCGGGCTGTTGTTGAGAAAGGTGGGTGTGCAAATTGGGGCTAACTCCCTGATTTTGCACATAAGACTAACAAATTTGGTTTGGGTTTCACTGCAGAAGCTCAAAGGGTTGTTCGAAGTGCACGAATCGGAAGACCTCCCCTGTTTATCAGCAATTTAGGAGTGAACGCCATTGAAGATGATGTTGAAGAGTCTGAGTTTGACAGTTGGATTCACCCAACTATTGATGGTGGACTAAGCAATTGGACGGCAAAAGACTCAGTCCCAATTTATTTTATTACACAGTAATGAGACTTTTGTTTTGAATTTGTAACAGACAATGTTTTAAACTTTACGGCCCGGTGTCCTACCTGAGGCACCGTGGTTTTGTTTGTGAGGGCTTTATGTGTGTCATCTACATATATCATTAATAAAAGCATTGGACGTTTTTTGCATTTCAAATTTTGCGCTCCTTGTTTTTCTTCTATTATATATTACAAAATAGCTATTTTACACACACTCATATATACAGGTCTACATCCACTCTGGATCTCACTGGTAACGACTCTGCTACTGCCAGTTATGACTTCGAAAGTCCGATCAACTTAGTCGAAGACGAAGGTGAAGATGATTGTGAAGTGCCTGGTGAACTTGCTAGACTGTTACTTTAGGAAGAGAGGGTTACTCAGCCGCATGAAGAGCCCGTGGAATCAGTGAATCTGGGTACAAAGATAGACAAGAAAGAGGTCAAGATCGGTGCAAATCTGGAGCCTAGTGTTAAGCAATGGCTGATTCAGATGCTGCGAGACTACGTTGAGATCTTTGCCTGGTCTTATGAAGATATGCCTGGGTTGGATAGCGATATTGTGGTTCACCGCCTGCCTACCAAAGAAGACTGTCCTCCAGTGAAACAGAAGGTTCGTCGAATACGCCCAGAGATGTCTGAGAAAGTCAAGGTTGAAGTTATGAAACAGTTTGACGTTGGTTTTCTAGCAGTTACTTCTTACCCACAGTGGGTGGCCAACGTGGTTCCGGTACCGAAGAAGGATGGTAAGGTTCGAATGTGTGTTGACTACAGGGATCTGAACAGGGCAAGCCCCAAGGATGATTTCCCTCTACCTCATTTCGACGTTCTGGTCGACAACACCGCACAGCATAAGGTTTTCTCCTTTATGGGTGGTTTCTCCGGTTATAATCAGATTAAAATGGCTCCCGAAGACATGGAGAAGACAACTTTTGTTACTCAATGGGGTACCTTTTGCTACAAGGTTATGCCTTTCGGATTGAAGAATGCTGGGGCGACGTATCAGCGTGCCATGGTCGCTTTGTTCCATGACATGATTCATCATGAGATTAAAGTATACGTCGATGACATGATTGCAAGATCCCAGAATGAGGAAGAGCATCTTGACTACCTTCAAAAGCTATTTGGCAGGTTGAAGTTGTACAAGCTGAGGTTAAACCCGAACAAGTGCACCTTCGGGGTGAGATCTGGTAAACTGCTGGGTTTCGTCGTAAGTGATAAAGGTATTCAAGTGGATCCTGCAAAGGTGAAGGCTATACAGGAAATTCCAGATCCCTGAACAGAGAAAGAAGTCAGAGGCTTTCTGGGACGTCTGAACTACATTGCCTGATTCATCTCGCACCTGACTGCTACTTGTGAACTGATCTTCAAGTTACTGAAGAAAGATCAAGTGGTAAGATGGAACAATGAATGTCAGGCCGCTTTCGAAAGGATCAAAGAGTATCTCCAAGAGCCACATATTCTGATGCCGCTAGTTGAAGGGAGACCCTTGATCCTATACTTGACAGTACTTGATAATTCAATGGGGTGCGTGTTGGGACAGCATGACGAGTCTGGACGAAAAGAGCATGCTATTTATTACCTTAGCAAAAAGTTTACCGACTGCGAGACCCGATACTCACTGCTTGAGAAAACTTGTTGCGCTTTGGCATGGGCTGCTCACTGGCTGAGACAGTATATGCTGACTCACACTACTCTATTGAAATCAAAGATGGATCCAATCAAGTATATCTTCGAGAAGCCTGCCTTGTCCGGAAGAATAGCAAGATGGCAGATGATCTTGACTGAGTATGACATCCAATATACAACCCAAAAGGCAATCAAGGGAAGTGTTTTGGAGGATCATTTGGCACATCAGGCAGTGGACAATTACCAGTCTATGAACTTTGAATTTCCGGATGAGAATATCATGTTGGTAACCGACTGTGAGACACCTGGACCGGATGAAGGACTTGAGGAGGGATCCCGATGGTCTATGTACTTTGATGGAGCTTCGAACGCTTTGGGCAATGGCGTTGGTGCCGTGATCATATCTCCTAAAGGCTCTCATACTCCATTCACCGCCCGACTATGTTTTAACTGCACCAACAACATGGCGGAGTATGAAGCGTGCATCATGGGTCTTCGAGCAGCAATTGACCTAAGGATTAAGTTTCTAAGTGTTTTCGGAGATTCCGCTCTCGTGATCAGTCAGATCAAAGGCGAGTGGGATACGAAACACCCAAATCTTATTCCTTACAAGGAGTATGTGTTGACTTTGCTTCCGCACTTCGAGGAGATAACCTTTGAACACTTCCCTAGATAGGAGAATCAGTTAGCGGACGCGCTGGCTACGATGTCTTCTATGTTTAAAGTCAATTGGGACAATGAGGCTCCCCAGATTATCATTGAAAGGTTGGACGAACCTGCACATTGCTGTGACATTGAGACCGAAGAGGTAACAGATAAACCATGGTTTCATGAAGTGAAGAGGTATCTTAAGGCTCAGGAATACCCCGAGGGTGCGTCTGTTAATGACAAGAAGTTTCTGAGAAAGTTCGCGGCAAAGTTCTTCATCAGCAATGGCATTCTTTACAAGCGCAACCATGATTCAACCTTACTGCGATGTATGGATAAGAACGAAGCGGAAAGGATTATGGCGGAGTTACATGAGGGAACTTTCGGAACTTATTCCAGTGGACACACCTTGGCAAAGAAGATACTACGGGCAGGATATTATTGGTCCACTATGGAAGCCGACTGTTATCAGCATTCTCGTACCTGTCTCAAGTGCCAAGTCTATGTCGATAAGGTGCACATACCTCCAGTCCCTCTGAACGTCTTGACAGCTCCGTGGCCTTTTGCAATGTGGGGCATCGACATGATCGGCGAGATCAGACCTACAGCATCCAACGGACATTGTTTCATCCTGGTAGCAATTGATTACTTTACAAAGTAGGTTGAAGCAGCTTCCTTTGCTACAGTGACCAAGAACATCGTGGCACGGTTCATTCGGCATAACCTGATATGTCGATATGGTGTACCAGAGAGGATCATTACGGATAATGGTACAAATCTCAACAATAAGATGATCACTTAGCTCTGCAAGCAGTTCAAGATACAGCATCACAACTCTTCTCCTTACCGGCCGAAGATGAATGGGGTTATTGAAGCGGCTAATAAGAACATTAAGAAGATTGTGTAGAAGATGACAGTGACATACAAAGATTGGCACGAGATGTTACCATTTGCTTTTCATGGGTATCGCACCTCAGCACGAACGTCAATAGGGGAAATGCCCTATTCCTTGGTGTGATCGGTGGATCTGGAACTGACTGTTTAACGCTGGTTCGCGAAATGTCGCGGAAGCAAGAGTCGCCACCGTCTTTTATTTTCTCCAAATGGAAAGGACAAAAGCACAGAAAAATTCCTTTAAAGAGATTGCTCTCGGTTCGGGAGGTAGATTATAGAAAGGGAAGGTGTTAGCACCCTTTCTATCCATGGTTATCCATGGGCTCTTAGATACTTGCTCAATGTGTTTTCAAAAATGTTTGCTTGCTTTTCAATTGTGGATTTTAAAAAAGTTTCTTTGAAAAATTTCAGTTCGACTCGTACGTCAGAGTGTTTGAAAAGTTTGCTTTGAAAGCTTTTGAAAATGTGTTGGTGTGAAAAGTCTTTTTGAATTTGTTTTTGAGATTAGAGCAAGTATCCTTGAGAACCTACCTACCCTAAGGAATTCGTCTGTGTAGAGGTCCTTTAAAGTAGTGCCATCCCACCATTGAGAGGTAGGTAGCACCACCGTTGGAGGTGTTCGGGTCAATTCGAGTTTGTAGGGACATGGTGATCACCAGAGCAATGGGAAGATACCTTAGAAGCTACCCTCATGCCAGGTTCCCGGATCATGAGGACTTACTAAGACATCCTCTACTCGACGATCACCTTTCGAGGCAAGGCAACAGTGAGGCGTACCCTAGGGGTAGTGTGTGCGATTCGTGTGTCGTTTTCATTTTCATTTATCTTGTCAAGTTCATTGTGATCTACGCTTGATTTTATTATGTCCATTCATTCTTGCATGCTTATTTAACAGTTAAAAGTTGCGGGAAAATAAATCTACAACTATTACAAATGGCGCGGGTCCACATCGCCAAAATTAAACCGGACCCGATTTGACGGAAAATAAATAAAGCAATAAAATAAAAGTGTGAGAAATAAAATCGTTACAACGCTTTGGGAGAATTACATAATTATAATAAGCGACATAAAATAAATGTGCGAAATTAAATAAATTAAAAATATGGGCGTTGGACCCTTTTGCAAAAAATTAAAGTTAATGAATTAATTAATTAGAATTAAAGATTAAAAGAAAATGTTTTTAGTATTTTTGTGTTTTTTGAGATTTAATGGAAAAGAATTAATTAAAAGTAAAATAAAAAGCTAAACCTAAGTCTAATTATTTTTAAGTTTTTTAAGAAAATATTAGAGTTTTTAACCTAATTTAAACCTAATTATTTTTATGTACAATTTAATTATGAAAATAATAAATAAATAAGTATTATGATAAAAAAGAGAAAATTAAAAAGGAATAAAAAGTTATTAAACCTAATTCTATATTTTTTTATATTTGATTATGAAAGGAATTAAAATTGCAAAAAAACCTAATTATACTAAATTCAATTATACAATTCATTCATGAAAATAATTAAAATAAATATTATTACATTTTTTATCTTTTTCTGGATTTTTTATGATGTTTTTATATTTTGTAGAAAAATAATTAATTAATTAAAACAATAAAAATAAATAACATAATAATTAAAAAAATAAAATATGAAAAGAAAAGCAAACCAGGGGGGGTCAGGCCCCAAAGTGAGGTGTTGGTCCAAGAATCCAGGCCCATTAAGCATTGAAATCCGTTGACTTTTGTGCAAGCATGTGATGCGTCTGACTATGGTACATGGTGCTCTTCAGATCTGAGCCCTTGATCTACATCTCTTGGACGCGTGGACCTTTGGATGATGATGGAGCATGGTACGCTTCAACGTCGTGCCTGCATGGGAACTTATATGGAAAAACAAGATTGAAATATGCAAGACCTGGGACTTGAACCCAGGTCATGGGAGTCACCAACATCACACTTGGCCAGCTGAGCTACAATGTTTCAATTAACATATTATAGTAAATAAATAACAAAAAGAAAAACCAACGCGTAGTGGAGAGAAATGCGCGCAATTCAAACCAACGAACCACTGATTGACACGATGTCATCTTCTTCACGTCCCCTGTAACACAAACTCAAAGGCAACAATTTTCATAGCGTTTCATTAGGTAGGCTATCGAAAAATAGCGACTAGCGCTAGGGTGTATATAAATTGATCGCGAAGGTCAAGATCTCTTCGTCCAGATGCGTTGATTGCAATGGTGGTACTGGGGGTGTCCAATTTTTCCTCTATTAAGAATCCCTAATTTGAAGCTCAGGAAACCCTAACATTCAATCATGGTATAATCTCGTATAGCACAGAAAAACGCAATTAAAGGTGTTAGTTAGCTTCAAAAACTCACAACAAACATGAATCAATAAATAAAAATGGCAAGGGATGCATAAATCATGATGTACAATTCTGAATTTTTCTCTTTGCAGTTCGAATCATAGATACCAATTCTTGGAGCTTTGGTTGTTGTTTTTGATTGGCACACGTTCAGAGAATCTTGAGGAAGCTAATGGAACAATTCTTATGCTTTGAATTGACCTCCAGCACTGATTTCAGCTTTTGAGTTTTGAAGGAATTTTTCAAGTTTGGTAGGGGGATTGCTGCGCAGTATTCAGTGTGTAAGGCTTAGGGTTGTATTCCTGGTTATGTAATGAGCATATTAGGTTAAGAAAATTGCATAAAATCCATGGCCATAATGGTTTTCAATATTTGATTTCTTAAGGATCTTTACATATCTTTTCCACATGGTTTTTGTGCAAATTATGATCAATTCTAACCAAATCTTGCCATATTGGGATGTGCACGAAATATTGAGTCTAGAATGTGTACAAAAAGATTTTTTAGGTCAAGTTTTATATTTTCCACATATTTATATAATTTAAATGAATTAATATTAATAGAAATTCAAATAAATAAATAAATAATGAGAAAATACTTCCCTTTGGGCCAAGTGGTCGTGCATATGCTTGGAATGATGAATCATGGAAGAAAAATAGGCCCATTAGCAATTTTGAATCATTTGCATCAATGTTGACTTTTCAAAATTCCTAAAAATTTCCCAACTTCCACAAGGCATAACTTGCTCAATGTTTAAGCTTTTCACATGTTCTTGGACACTTTGGAAAGGTCTTTGAGTCCCCTAACCAATGCCTTTGGTCCCATGTCATTTTGATTTACCAATCTCAAGTTATGGCCTTTGACTTAAAGTCCCTTTTTGTTGACTTTTGAAAATGACCTATAATGTTGAAATTGATAACTTTTTGTGAGAGCATTTCTTGGACTTGAAGTATGAAGATGAGTTGTAGGAAATGTCTTTTTCTTCAAAATGAGCTTTGGATGGAATTTTTCTGATAATCCATGTGAAAGTTATGCCCTGGTCAATTTCAGTTGACTTTTTCAGCTGTCCAAATATAGTAACTTTTGCATCTTTGATGATTTCTGAGCCAAATTTTGAGAATCATGATCAAGCATTGATCAAATGATTTTTGTGGCTTCAAAATGATATGTTGACAAAAAATTTGAACTTTTGACTGTCAAATGACCATTTTGCCCCTACAGTTGACTGTAGTGCAATCTAGGGTTTTGACTGTGCAATTTTGAGCTGAATGCCTTGAAACTTGGTATGAGGATGCTTGACCATCTTTGTAGGCATATGAGACTTGATTGGGCCTTTGAAAACTTCCTTTTCTTGATCAGAACACAAACCCTAGTTTTGACTGTGTAGGAGACAATTGGACTGTGCAACCTTGGGGAACTTTGTGACTTGGCTTGGCAATTTCTTGAAGAATATGGGAGGGCAAATTTTGGGGTACAACACTTGGTATATGGCATGGAGGTAGTCTTGCCCATTGAAGTTCAGATACCCTCTCTTCGGATTATAAAGGATGCAGGTTTAAGCGAAGATGACTGGATTTAGACCTGGCTTGATCAGTTGAACTTAATCGACAAAAAGAGACTTACTGCTATTTGTCATGGTCAGATGTATCAAAAGCGGATGATCAAGGCATTTAACAAGAAAGTTAGACGACAAGAGTATCAAGTTGGGGATCTGGTGATCAAGCGCATCATACTGCCACAAGGTGATCCCAGGGGAAAATGGACCCCTACTTACGAAGGGCCATTTATGGTTAAGAACATTTTCTCAGGAGGAGCTATGATTCTAACTACCATGGATGGTGACGACCTTCCTCACCCCGTCAATGCAGACATAGTGAAAAAATACTACGCATGATCAAAGACCCGCTAGGTTGACTGGCCTAGGCAAAAATAAGGGCTTCCGGCGAACCAAAAGGGTTCGGGCAAAAATAAGGAATGAAAACGAAAAAAAACTTTACACCCGGCAAGTCGAAAACCTGAAAAGGCGGCTTGGGCAAAAAAGGGTATCCCGGTGGACTGAAAACCCGAAAGGACGGTCCAGGAAAAAATTAGGGATCAAAGCGTAACACTATGTTTCATTGCATCACCTTGCAACTAGACTTCGGTATCGACTATCAAGCTCGGACGACACTAATCAATATGATCTACCTTCAACCAAGTAGCAAAGTGATGAGATGCTCGAGGACATAAAGGCAATAGCAGAGTTGGAACCCAGTGGGATTATTCACATAGCTGTTTTGTTTAGTTTTTCACAGATTATGTAAATACTATTTGCTCGGCGGTGTTCTCTTACTAGGACGTCAGCCTCTTGTACAAAAACGCCTATTTACAGGTCAAACTTCAAAATCAATACAATTCATTTTCAAAGAAATTTCAAGTTGTTGTTCCTTTTTCTGTTTTGTTTTGCAAAGAACGTCCAATGTTCATTGTTGATATATGCATTTGACATTAATTGCTGCTCATAAATATTTACATGCAAAACAAAAGACCATTACTTGTAATATCAGAAACAGGGGCAAATAAGAATTGTCCAAACTGTACAGTTGCTCTGTCCATCAGGTACAAGGTAAATCCAGCTGAAGGACATGGTTGAGATGCATTCACTCCCCGCAGAGTAAGACAGTAATGTTAACTCTCCCCAGCTGAGACTTGCAACTGTAAATGAATCATTAATATTCTCCCCAAGCAGAGTTTATCTACCATCAGCATTGAAAGGTCTTAATATTCCACAGCGGAGTATAAGAATATTCCCCGGCAGAATACAAAATATCCCCAGTGGAGTTTGAAATTTTTCCCAACGCAGTCTGAAAAAGCTTCCCCAGTGGATTTTGGAGAATCATCCTCAGTAGATTTTGGAAGATTGTCCCCAGCAAGTTCAAAGGATTATCCCCATAAGAGTCTAAAGGGTTATCCCCAATGAAGTCACAACTGAAAGATCATCCCCAGCGGAATTTATCGATGGAATCCTCAGCAGAGCGTCTCTTCCCCACAGCATAGTCTCCTCATCAGTTTATTCCCCAACGGAGTTATCCTCTCCTGCAGGTTTATTCTCACAATCATCTTGGTTCACCATCCCCAGCGGAAATGAAGAATTCAGCTCTTTTCTCCAGCAGCTATCCAGGATTTATTTTCCCCCAGCTAAAAGCATTACATTTCCATACATCATGACACATGCATATACGCATCATACAACACAATCTCATTTATTTTGAGAACATCATTGCTTGATATATATCATGCATTGCATACGACTGATCTTCACCTTCCAGGAAGGATGCAGTTAAGTTCTCAACTATGAAGCTTTTACCCGAGTCGAACTACTGACTGGTTCTTAAATCTCAACTGAATTATCCTCAGTTGAATTACAGATAAGGTTCTAAATCTCGGCAAAGTTCCTCCGTCGAAGTATGGACGAGTTCTTAAATCTCAACAGAATTATCCTCGGTTGAATTACAGACAGTTCCTAAATCTCGATGAAGATGTTTCCCTCAGTCGAAGTACTGACCGGTTCTTAAATCTCAATTGAATTATCCTCGGTTGAATTACAGATAAGGTTCTAAATCTCGGCAAAGTTCCTCCGTCGAAGTATGGACGAGTTCTTAAATCTCAACAGAATTATCCTCGGTTGAATTACAGACAAGTCCTAAATCTCGCTGAAGATGTTTCCCCAAGTCAAACTACTGACCGGTTCTTAAATCTCAACTGAATTATCCTCGGTTGAATTACAGATAAGGTTCTAAATCTCGGCAAAGTTCCTCCGTCGAAGTATGGACGAGTTCTTAAATCTCAAAAAAATTATCCTCGGTTGAATTACAGACATTTCATAAATCTCAATGAAGATGTTTCCCTCAGTCGAAGTACTGACCGGTTCTTAAATCTCAACTGAATTATCCTCGGTTGAATTACAGATAAGGTTCTAAATCTCGGCAAAGTTCCTCCGTCGAAGTATGGACGAGTTCTTAAATCTCAACAGAATTATCCTCGGTTGAATTACAGATAAGTCCTAAATCTCGATAAAGATGTTTCCCCAAGTCAAACTACTGACCGGTTCTTAAATCTCAACTGAATTATCCTCGGTTGAATTACAGATAAGGTTCTAAATCTCGGAAAAGTTCCTCCGTCGAAGTATGGACGAGTTCTTAAATCTCAACAGAATTATCCTCGATTGAATTACAGACAGTTCCTAAATCTCGATGAAGATGTTTCCCTCATTCGAAGTACTGACTGGTTCTTAAATCTCAACTGAATTATCCTCGGTTGAATTACAGATAAGGTTCTAAATCTCGGTAAAGTTCCTCCTTCGAAGTATAGATGAGTTCTTAAATCTTAACAGAATTATCCTCGGTTGAATTACAGACAAGTCCTAAACCCCGATGAAGATGTTTCCCTTAGTCGAAGTACTGACCGGTTCTTAAATCTTAACCGAATTATCCTCGGTTGAATTACAGATAAGGTCCTAAGTCTCGGCAAAGTTCTCCTCCGTCGAAGTACAGACAGTTCCTAAATCTCAGCAGAGTTTTCTCAGTTGAATTACAGGCGAGTTATTAAATCTCGATGAAGATGTTTCCCCCCAGTTGAATTACGGACAAGTTCTTAAAACTCAGCAGAGATGTTCTCTCAGTTGAAGTACAGGCAAGTTCCTAAATCTCAACAAAGATCAGACTTCCCCAGCGGAATCTTCTACAACAATAGGTATGCAAGCTCTCGCTAAGGAATCTCTTATGCGATCGACACTCCTACAGATGGCATCTTTAAGCCCATCCCCTCGCCAACAATATCCAAATGGCATCTGTAAGCCCATTCCCGACATCACAAGGTTGATACCACTTCATGCGAGTGCAAATTTATGGGCACTCTAGTGTTCAATCATCTTCCACCTTCGGATCACGAAAGGCATGAAAGCCAATCTACATCCTCAGGTTTAAGAAGATTGAATAGGGGCAGATGTTGTACCCCAAAATTTCCCCTCCCATATTTCTCAAAACATTGCAAGGGAAATCTCCAAGTTGCCCAAGGTTGCTCAAGAGTTGGTCAGACAAGCTATCTCCTAAGGCAGTCTACCCCAAATTAGGGTTTTGTGTTGCATCAAGATATTTGAGTCCAAATGACCTGAAGTACTCCCCAATGTCCTAATATGTTCTCAAGATCATCCATGTCAAATTTCAAGCCTTGCAGAGGAAGTTTGCTCAGTCAATTGCTCAAAGGTCCAAAAATCGACTGTGCTATGGCAAAAGTAAACTGTGACCTATATACAGTCAAACTTCGAGATTTTTGTCAACATTCTTATTTTGAAGGATATTTCATCATTTTATCAAGGGTTGATCATGATTCATCAAGGATTACTCAAAATTCATCAAGACTCAAAAGTTGCTAAATTAGGGTTTTGTAGGAAAAGTCAACTAAACTTTGACCAAGCATAACTTTCTCATACTTTATTAGAAATGAACCATCCAAAGCTCATTTTGAATAGGATGCAATTCCCTACAATCCATCTTCACACCCCCAAGATCAAAAAATGCACTCACAAGAAGTTATGAATTTGGACATTATAGGTCATTTTGGAAAGTAAAAAAAAATACATTTTTTGTCTAAGCTTATAACTTGAGCATGGAATATCAAAATGCGATGAGACCAAAAGGGTTGGTTATAGGACATCTCAATATTTCTAAAAAGTCCAAGAACACCTCAAAAAGTTTAAAATTGAAGAAGTTATGCATTGTTGAAGTTGGACTTTTTTGCAAAATTGCCAAAAGTCAACTATCCCCAAAACTTCAAATTTTGTCAAATGGGCCCATTCTTTTCCACTTGATTTGAGTTTGCATAGTTTCCCACGTGTCCTAGCTTCAGCCATGAGCCCATATTTCATTTTGATTATTTAATTTGATTTTTAATTGAATTTATTTATTTTAAATCAAATAAAATCATAGAAAATCCAAAGCATTGATAATTCATGATCTCTTGGCTATTTCAGGCTCCACATTCAGCAATTATCATCATCAAATTCGTATCAAAACAAATCATGTGCAAAAAGATCCAAATCAAATCAAATTTGGAAGGTTTTCAATGGAGATCAAATCACATTCATGTGCATTGATATGGAGGGATTTGGTCCATGATTTTTATCCTAATACAAAGCACATTACATAAGCAAGCAAAGGCATACGAAATCAGGGTTGGAAGCTGTGAAGAGAGGCAGAACAAAAGTGCAAAAATTCACAAAAAAAGTGGGAGATCAAAGTCCAAGCTAGAGGCTGTTTCAGGACACGAGAGTGGTCTCAATCGCTTCCTGACCATTCACACAAGCTACCTGGATCCAAAGAAAGCATTTTTAGATGTCCAAACACATTGTAAGTCGCGCGATAGCCACCCCTGTTCTTGATTTCGCAATTTTGAAATTAAGCATCTTTTTCATGAACTAATACCATATTTTGAATCTACAAAACATTTGCAAGCGATTGGTATCATTCAATTGTGTTTATCTGGCCTGAATGGAGAACCACCATAGCTAGGGTTCTTCATTTTGTTTTTAGGGTTTCTTGTTTCAGGAACAATTGAGACTCAAGAAGAACATGGCTTTGATCAGGAGGCCATGACGAATCAAACCATGTTATTGGAATGGATTTATATGGCCTGGATAGTATTTTAGCATATGCGCTTTTAGCTGTGGATTCAAATCCGCAGGTATTTTTGTTACAGGTTTAAGGACAGGGACGATGATGTGTCCCCCGTCCATTGGTTCTTTCAAATTTGGCGCGTTTTAAATTTTGTTCTGACCAATAATTTTTGTTTTATTATATTATTATTGTTTTGTATTAATATAACAAATGAAGCAATGTAGCATGGTGGCAAGCGTGTTAGTGCAATCTCCTTCAGGACCTGGGTTCGAATCTCAGGTCCTCCACTTTCTCAATAATTTTGCTTTTCAGGTATTCCCATATAGGCGCCTATATGCAGTCCATCATACTCCCTCATGCATCCAATAGCCAGATGGCCATTGGCCAGATCTGGTGGCCAGGGTCTGAAGGTCCATAGAAGCGTTGGTCAATGCACATGTACCAGATCAAAGAAAGTCAAACAAAGGCCAGCAATATTGGGCCACAAAATTGCTACCAGCACCACATAATCAGGCCCAAACTCCTCTCTTTATTTATTTTGTTTGTTTTATTAATTGTTTTATTTAATTTCTAACCAATCACAAAATTCCTTTTCATTAAATAAAATCACAAAAAAATGTTTTTTTTATTTCAAATCAAATTTTAAACTTCTATTTTTTTTATAATAAATTTATTAACTAATTAGGTTTTAATTAGAAAACTTTAATTACTTTTAAAAATAAATAAAATTAATTAGACTTAATTAAGTTTTTAACCATTAATTTAATTATTATAATTTCTTTCCTAAATAATCAAAAACTCCAAAAATAATTTATTTTTCATTTAATTAAGTTATTAATTTAATTTAGTAGTTAATTTAGGATTTATTTCTTTCTTAAAATAAAACAACAAAAAGATATTTTCTTTAACCAAAAGGGTCAAAACCCTAATCATGCGTCCAATTTAATTTTGCGCCGCGATTTACCTTTTTTATCCAATAATGTACCTGCTTCTGGATTGTAATAGTTAATAGGACATTTAATTATTTTTATCGCTTTATTTTATTTTTTAAAGGGTTTGTCTTTGGCGATGTAAATACCCGACGCGTTGTAATTTAAATTCTGCACTTTTAATTCCGCAAATTATAATTGTTAGATGTTTGATAATAGGGTTTGCATGACAAGACTGAATGTTAATCTTAAAATCAAATTAGATCACCCTTAACATGTACAAAGACAAAAATAATTGAAAACGACACACTCGCACATGCGCACTCTTAGGGTACACCCCACTTGGTTGCCTTCGTACGCGGTCATTGAGTATAGGTCACTTTAGAGGTTGCCCTATTGTCTAAAAGATCATAGTCGCCTCGAAACGGTTACCTCGGATATTGTTGCCTCAAAAAAATGATCTAATACGTTAGGGTTACTGCTAAAGCGTCTTAACATTGCTTTAGTGACCGCATGTCCCTCATTCGAATTGACCCTTAAACTCCAACAACGGTGCTACCTACTCATTAATAGTGGGATAGCATTGTCTAAAGGAAATTAGCATAGAACGATTCCTTTTTCGAGTAGGTAGATGGTTCTTAGATACTTGCTCTTTCAAAAAAAAATCTTTTTTACACTTACACTCCTTTTCGAACAAAGTTTTCAAAAACACTTCATACGCTCTTGAGGACAGAAGCAAGAGTTAACTCGAAGTTTTCAAACAAAAACTTTTTCAAACCCACAAGCACAAAGAAAGCTACATTTTGAAAACAATTGAGCAAGTACCTAAGAGCCCGTGGATAACCATGGATAGAAAGGGTGCTAACACCTTCCTTTTCTATAATCTACCCCCCGAACCCGAGAAATATATCAAAAAAGGAATTTTTCTGTGCTTTTTTCCTTTCCTTGTTGGATAAAATAAAAGTCGATGGCGACTGTTGCTTACCGCGACATTTTGCAAACACAAACGCAAAACACAAACCAGCATTCCAAAAAACATTCAGTTCTTCCCACTGTATCACAACCGCTGTGTGGTGTCATAAAGAACTAACTGAATTTAGAATCTTTACTTGAACAACTTGGCCATTAGGAAGTAGTGAGATAGCCGGCTTTGGTGTAGTCTGAAGTTGGTTGATACTCGATACTACACTCATTGAGATCGTACTTTCGGGATATTTCAGTCGTCGTTAAAGAAGTTTGCGCTGAAACAATGCCTGATGAAGAAAGATCAAGGATATTGAGGTCCCCTAGAACCTGGTTACTATTACTAAGACAGGTTGAGCCAACTAAACTTCAAGAGGATACTTACCTACAAACTCCATGCAAGCCTAAACCTAAGGACTTGTCTGCTTTGTGTGTATATGATTATTTGTACATAACAACTTGCTTACTTTGCATACTTGTATGTAACATCATAACATCATACCATAGCATTTTCAATAACCATTTCAAGGATTTCAAAGTTCTATGATGCAGGGTCACGTTGAACCAAACGTCTATCAAGGGGCAAGAGGATTTATTTTCCTCTAACCAAATGCCGTCAAGACCAAAGCACGGTAACTTGAGTCAAGGGCTATGACCCACTTAACATGGTGAGCTTGATTCTCGTGGAAGGACATCCACCGATACGAAGTTCTCCAATCAAAGTTGTCGATCAAAATTCAAACTTCTAACATTTTCTTGTGTTTACCCCGTGAGATCCTTGAAAACATGCATCCACATACCATGCATCATATCATGACAGGTTTCTCCCATACAGGTCTCGTTATCTTCCTACTGTTTATTTCAGTAAGATGGATATGAAACAGACGGTAAAGGATCTCCAAGCACAAAACGCACAATTCCAACAAATGTTCCTGGCTCTGGCTAAGGGGCAGGAAGATCTGAAAACACTCTTCACCAAAGAGAGCAAAAAGAAGACTAAGAAAAGGGTTGTCATCCTCAACGTGGGAAGAAGGTCCAAGGGGCATGCCCAGCTAGCTCAAAAAGAAGATGCTTCTTCTAAAGACAGTCAAGAAGAGGAAGCTGGAAGCATTAAAGTTAACATAGCTACTGATTACGAAGACTCTTCTGAGGAGAATTATCCACTAGCGGTTGAAAAATACAAACAGCTTGAAGACAGACTAAAAGCTGTGGAGATCCAAGTTGTGCCTGGCTTGGACTTAGGAGACATGGGTTTGGTCCCTGGAGTGGTCACCCCACCAAAATTCAAAATCCCTACCTTTGGCCCGTACAATGGAGTCTCTTGCCCCAAGATGCACCTAAAATCTTATGTCCGCAAGATTCAACCAAACACAACTGATCAGAAGTTTTGGATCCACTTCTTCCAAGAGAGTTTAACTGGGATGCAACTTGAGTGGTTCTATCAATTGGAGAGTTCCCACATTTCACACTTGGGAAGATCTAGCTACTTCTTTTTACAAGCAGTACCAATACAACACTGATCTTGCACCAACTCGTGTGCAAATGCAGAATATGGCCATGCTTTCCAACGAGGGCTTCAAAGAATACGCCCAAAAGTGGAGATACTTGGCTAGCAGGGTGCAGCCACCCTTAACTGACAGAGAGTTGATTGACATTTTTATGGGAACTTTGACATGACCTTTATTTAATCACCTAATCGGAAGCTCCTCAGCCGGGTTCACCGAGATAATACTGACTGGCGGAAGGGTCAAAGCTGGCATCAAAAGTGGAAAGATCCAAGGAGCTACATCCTATGATACTCGGAAAAATCTATACAATGGGAAGAAAGAATCATATGTTGTGTATGTTAAAAGGGTCATAACAAGAATAACCATGACCAACATGTGAGGGTAGTCCTGATCTCTAGTCCTGCATCAGTGCGACAACAACAACGGGGAAATCAACGAAGGCAAGAAGAGCCCAAGAGAGGGTTTACCAACATCAACATGCCACTAGCACAAGCATTGTAACACATGTTGAGGATGAATTTGATCACATTAATAGGACCTTATCGAAACCCCAAAACTTCTTCCCCTAACTACAATCCTGATGCAATGTGTGCTTATCATTCCGACAGTCTCGGGCATGATACTAATGATTGTTAGGCGCTGAAATACAAGATTCAGAATATGATTTACGCTAAGGTGATTGAGTTTAGTCCTCCTGAGACTCCAAATGTGATCACTGCTCCCATGCCAATTCATTGAGCGTTCCAGTTCATTTTGAATTTTCAATTGTAATTTCTTTAGTTGTTAAAACACTTATCTATTAATGTTAAACTTTGTTGCATTAATGCATTGCACATGTTTGTCTTGAATTAATCCATTCGTTTTCACTATACTTAAAATGTGCTTTACTTCCTTTTGGTGACATTCAACTCTTGTTTTAAAATTTATAAGCCTTTAGAAGGAGGATGACGAAAAGAATGCTTTAATCCCATACAGTATGCTTTTGGACAGACCTTGCTGACAATGTACAGGCGTTCTTTCCATTCCTAAACACTGGAGTTATAAGGAAGATAATCCCTAGTCAACTCCTTCGAGCCAAAGAAGTAGAAGTTTTCTTTTTCACACAAATTAAAACCTTTAATCAAAACCCGGGGCAGGGAGTCTCTCTGTTAATTCAAATGTGTGTTCAGTCGCAAACTTTCACTTTGTAATACAATGAATGATATCAAAAACATTCCTTCTGAACAAAAATATGGTGATGGTTCCCCATCAAATAGACAGTCATTATCTCTCAAAAGAAAATCTCACTAAGTCAAAACCTACGAAGGAGACTTAAGAAAAACTGGGGCATCCCGCTGACTGTAATCTCAAAAAACAAGAACAGACAGGCAAAATCAGGGATAATAAATAAAAAAGAGGTCATTACAAATCCTCAACAACATGGAAAATATGGCAAAAATGACTGCTTTTCAACAAACTTAACTTGTCTGAACCATCACCAAAACGTCATTCCAGGCTTAATAGAAGTTCAAACGGACAATTAACTGAGTTTAGGACTGAAGAATCTCACAAAGAACAGGTTGGGTACAAATAAAATTCGAGCCTTTATCCTTTGTTTCTTAAACCGTAAACCAAGCCACGTTAAAACCCTTCAAAAGTCCTAATTGAAGCATAGGTTAGTTCAAAAGCATACTGTTACAAAAGGTATCCTGACTCCTGTAAGGTTTACTCCAAATCCTGAGTTGAATTCATATTCTTACAAAAATTCTTTTATCTTCTAAAAATGCATTTTCAAAACTTCAAGACAAGCATAAACTTTTCATTATTTGAATATCTCTGTTTGCATTTGGCTATTTGTTTGACAGCGGAGAAATTCGCACGACGAATATCCGGTGAACAAAAACCCTCTCAATGAACAAAATCACTTCAAGTGGGAAGACGCTTCCAATAACAGGTATCCTATAAACAAGTGGGCATGACGTGCCACTATCCAACACACCTGGGGGAGTCCAATCAAGATTCCAAGAAATCTCTCAAGAAATGGTGAATATACCAGGGGCAGGTCTCCATCTGAATCACTTGGGGAATTGGACACGAGTTCCAGAAATGAATCATGTACGATCAAACAAATATCTTATGGAAGTGTGGCAACACCTGCTACCAGGGGCAATGACAAATCTCCCCCAAAATCATGTTCATAGGATGACCCCTAGCCAAGGTTTTAATCTCTGAAAACTTCTCCCCAACTGAGTTGATCTCAAGAATCCTCGAGGATTTCTGCCAAAAGAAGACACCTCCCCAAGAGACTGGCGACAGGGTTTATTTCCCCCAACAAACTACAGATTCCCCAGCTTGATTTTGCCTCTCCGACTGCTACAAATCAAGGGACCACAACACCTCTTCCCCAGTAGACTGCTCTACAATCCCCAGCAAGTTATTGTAAAGCCTGGACCCGACCAGATAATAGTTAACTTCAGTAAGTTGTTATGAAGCCTGGACCAGACTAGATATCAATTCAACTTCATCCTTTCAAGCAAGTTACTGTGAAGCCTGGATCCGACCAGATATCAGTTCAACTTCATCCTCTTAAGTAAGTTATTGTGAAGCCTGGAGCTCGACCAGATAACAATTAACTTCATCCACCTTAGTAAGTTATTACGAAGCCTGGAATCCGACCAGATAACATTTTAACTTCACTCTCCCAAGAAAATTTTCTGCAAAGCCTGGTATCCGACCAGATAACAGTTAATTTAATCTTCCCCAGTAAGTTGCTATGAAGCCTGGAATACGACCAAATAACAGTCAACTTCATTATCCTCAACAAATTGCTGCCAAGCCTGGATTTCGACCAGATAACAGTTGACTTTCGATTCTCTCCAGTCGGGAATAATTCCCCAGTAGAGTAATGGATAACCAAAATTCTTGAATTTTATTTCCCCAAGCAGAAATAAACACTCTCCACAGAGTCTTCTTAAACAAGCCAATATTCCCCAATGGAGTTTCTCCTCAAACAACAGAACAGGAGTTCCCAGCAAAAATATCCTAAGCAAAGTTGAAGATACATCTATTCTCCAACAACAGTTAGGGATTCAGCCTCCCAAGATTCCCCAACATGTTGTCAAGGATTTATTTTCCTAGATAAAGACGCATTGCAATAAACGCATCATATTCATACACCATATAACATACATGATATATGCATACAACACAACCTCATTTTTGAGAACATCATTACATAATGCATTTCATACATCATGACATTGCATACAGCTAACCCTTTACCTTGTCAGGAAAGATCAATCAACAGATAACTATCATCAACAATTTTCAACAGGTCCAAGATTAGTTTCTGAAGAAAGACAGAGAAACTACCTACGTGACCAGATGCAGCTTCACACGGGCTCATCATGAAGCAATCTTACACGGGTTCCTTTTGACTACCAGATGCAGCTTCACACGGGCTATTCATGAAGCAATCTTACACGGGTTCCTTCTGACTACCAGATGCAGCTTCACACGGGCTCATCATGAAGCAATCTTACACGGGTTCCTTCTGATTACCAGATGAAGCTTCACACGGGCTCATCATGAAGCAATCTTACACGGGTTCCTTTTGACTTCCAAATACAGCTTTACACGGGCTCATCATGAAGCAATCTTGCACGAGTTCCTTTTGACTTCCAGATACAGCTTTACACAAGCAATCTTACACGGACGCAGTTTTACACGGACTCATCCTGAGGCAACCCTACCCAGGTTCCTTCTCATTTCCAGATGCAATTTTACATGGACTCATCATGAAGTAACCCTACCCAGGTTCCTTCTCAGACAATTCCAGATGCAGTTTTACACTGACTCATCATGAAGTAACCCTACTGTTGGCTCCTAAATTCGACACCCTTGTTTTTATTAATATCAGCCATTAAAGCTGAAGGATGGTTTCGACCAGCTGGGTCTGTCGAAATGCCCATCAGAAGATGGCAATGTACTTAGAGAATTTCTTCCAAGGGAGAATTTGGTTGCCTTCGACGTCGAAGGTGTGGCTCGTCGAAGATGCCTCTCGACGAAGGTGTTCGATTGCTCAGAGTGGGACGGTTTGAAATTCAAACGTTTGGACGGAAAACGGTTCCCAGCGGTTACCAAGTGCAACGTGCAAAGATCTGGAGCGTCGAACACTGAGAACGTGCCAAGTGGAGTCATCTCGAAGCAGTGTAACTGCCCGACGGTTACTTGGGATGTTTAGTATAAATATTAGTAGTTCACGCAATTTTTCGCGTGTGTTCACAATTATATACAAGTCACTCATATAGATTCGAGTACCCAGCGTGTGAGAAAGAATTGTTGAGAATGTATGTGTGAAACACCACTTTATTAATCAAAGTCATTTATTTTCCAGAAACTTTACTTGCTTTCTCCTTTACTTTTCCAGTCGAAAGCCTTTATTTCAAGCCTTCCTTTATTTTATCAAGTTCTCTTCTTCATGCAATTTACATAAAGCTTCTTTATTTTCTTGTCATTTAACCATTGTCAAACTTAGTCAAAACCCCAAAATCAACCATGTCTTAGGATCAATCTGATCGATCCTGCGAGTCACCAAATAAGTAACCATTTGGAAGATCAGCGGTTGTTTACCAATTCCCACGGTAAACAAATTGGCACACCTGGTGGGACTGTGTGTTGATTTTGAAGTTTAACCTTTTTACACAGAATATCATCTTTTTCGAGAAGTATTGTATGTTATTGAGAAGTGGTAGAATATACACTAGCAATACCAATACTGCCAGAAGAAGAGGAGAGATGGCGAATCCGCCAAACAATAACGAAATCCCACAAACGAATGTGGGAACAACGGTTATCCTAACCGTAAGTGAAGCGATAATCGCTGGTTCAACACCAGCAGTAACGGTCACAACGACGGGGCCATTACCTCCGTTCCCTGGCCCCAGAGTGCCTTTGGGAACTCCCCCACCAAGGGGAAATCTAGGCACGAGGCCTTATGTTCCCCCAGGATTTATGACAAGCGGTCAAAATCGAGAACCACTCTATGGCATGCCAACGTCTGACTTGGCTAGCCTAATGAACGCTGCGTCCACTTTTTCAGACCCTTTAGTGAGTGCCTCTTCGCCACTCCAAGGTTCTGGAGTAGGTATGGCGAACAGAAATAGGACCCAACTCTTAGGAGGAACGTCCCAAGTAGCACATGGCCTTACAAATGCCTCGACAGCAGTCTTGAGGCAACAAATGGACGAAAGCAACCATGATATGGTTCAAATGTTGGCACAAACTTTAAGTACAGTGCTGAATCCTCTAATACAAAACACCATCCAATCGAATCAGCAGATGACAGCACAAATGACGCGTTTGGCTGATTTCTTTGGAGTACCCCAACCTATTCGACAGCCCCAAAGGGCGCCAATAAGGGGAAACCAAGGTATACTCTTAGAGGAAGAAACCACTATCAACCAAGGCCAGCAGCCTGTCGAAGAAAACCTTAGGGCACGATTGGAGCAGCCTGTCGAAGAACCTAGGGTAATAACCCCAGAGGTAAGGTTAGTTAACAGAAACCAAAATGCTGACGAAGTAGTTCAGCATATCCAATACCAAAATATGGGTTTGGAAAACAATCTGGCAGCCATGATCGAAAGAATCATGACGCAAAATGGGATGAACATGGGCTTTCGTAGGCCCAACTTCACATCTCCACTGTCAGAATACGTGTTACAAACAGACTTACCTCCTAGATGTAAAGTCCCTAAGTTCACTAAATTCTCTGGGGACACGACAGAATCTACTGTCGAACATGTGGCGAGATACTTGATCGAAGCAGGAGATATTTCAAACAACGAAAACCTGAGGATTAAGTACTTCCCAAGTTCTTTAACAAAGAACGCATTTACTTGGTTTACAACTCTTCCCCCCAATTCGATCCATCATTGGACCCAGTTGGAGAGATTGTTCCATGAGCAATTCTACATGGGACAAACCAAGATAAGCCTGAAAGAATTGGCCAGTGTAAAGAGATGTTTCACTGAACCTATAGACGAATATCTAAATAGGTTTAGGTTGCTCAAAGCAAGATGTTTTACACAAGTGCCAAAACATGAGTTAGTCGAAATAGCCGCAGGCGGTTTAGATTATTCCATTAGGAAGAAGTTAGACACTCAATACCTGAGAGACATGGCCCAACTGGCCGATAGAGTTCGACAGGTCGAACGCCTTAAAGCTGAGAAAGCCAAGGCAACGAAAACTCATAAAAGAGAGAGGATAGCGTATGTTGAGATGGATGACGAAGATCCAGAAACCTTCGACGAAACTATAACTGTCGAAGAAGGCGAAGTCGATTTAGCGGAACTAAAACAAGGACCACCATATTCTTGCAAACTGTTAGTCCCCTCAAGTGGAAAAAATCCCACTGGTCCAGAAAGGACCAACGATAGGTTCCCCAAAAAGACTTATAGTTTTGATATTACAAAATGTGATGAAATCTTTGACTTGCTTGTAAAAGATGGCCAAATGATAATACCCCCAGGGGTAAAAGTGCCTCCTCTTGATCAAAGAAAGAAGAGAGGCTTTTGTAAATATCATAATTTTCTGGGCCATAAAACGTCTCAATGTTTTCTTTTCAGGAATCTTGTGCAAGACGCTATCGAAGAAGGGAGGTTGAAGTTTGCTGACAAGACCCCAATGACTGTGGACTCTAACCCGTTGCAGGCTGAAGCCCATTATGCTGAACCTTCAGAGGTGAACGTGATCGAGGCATCCAGAAGCCAGTCGAAGAGGCCAGGAATCACAATGGTCGAAGTCTCAAAGGACCATGTCAACATGCCAATCTTTGGCAGTTTTTCTGGGAATCTATCCAGAAAGACAATTGAAGCGGTTCAGAAAGCGGTCGAAAGCCCAAAGCTGGAGACAGTTGGAGCCCAAAAATCTGGAACAAAACCCAGTTCTCACTTGGCCGCAGTTCAAGGCCAGACATAGGGCTTGGAGATTCAAATGAAGCAGTTGACTCTTGCCAACAAAGATACCATGAATGTCAACATGGTCGAAGTCTCTGAACCAAAATCATCAGAGGAGGCCATGAGGCAAGAACAAGCCAACAAAACTGCTTTCCCTCGGGAAAATGAAAATCTGGCAGATTTCCTGCAAAGATGCCAAAAAAAGAAGTCAGAAGTGATGCTGTGTCCCAGATGCAGTTCGATCTTCGACAAAAAAGCTGCTGAACATATTCAAGGTGTAAGAGCAGCAAATAAAAAAAGGGAAAGTGTTGATCCTCGACATGATCCCAGAAGAGCCTCCCAAAGAGGTTCAAACCAAGAAAAGAGGCCACTGACTTTCAGGCCTCCAACTAATGTGCCAGTAGATACATGGTACAAAACATCTGGTCGAAAGAGGCCAAGCGAGGAAAGATGGCACTCCTTCGATGTGCCAAGAGGTTCATCTTTAACACATAAGAAAGAGCCTCAGGTTGCTGCCCCTAAAGTGACACAGGTGTCAAGCAACTACAAAGGGAAAAATCCCATGTCTCGATCTCAATGGAGGAGATACCAGAGGCGACGAAAAGCTGAGAGGGAGGCTGCTAATGAACCAAAGGCGGAAACCAGTTCAAATGTTCCTCAAAGAAAGCAAAGGAAACCTCTTGAAAGAGAACCAGTAACCAATAGGCTAGTTTGGCCTAACCAGGGTGAAGTTGATGACGAAGATGGTTCTGAGTCTGATGACACTTTGGACATCATGGTGAACATAGTCTCAGTTCTGCCCAGGGAGTTCAACCGCCAGGTGGAGGTCGAAACAAGCGATTGGGAAGTGGAGCAAGAAA
Source organism: Vicia faba (assembly GCA_948472305.1). Lineage (NCBI taxonomy): Eukaryota > Viridiplantae > Streptophyta > Magnoliopsida > Fabales > Fabaceae > Vicia > Vicia faba. Next base: position 488,956,031 of record OX451736.1, read on the forward strand.
TGGCCAAACATAGGCCAGTGTGCTATTTCGTCATGGATAATGGCACTACTGAGGAGCAGAATGGGTTCTTCGAACCACCTACAGAGGCGATGAAAAATCACCTCAAGCCTTTATTTATAAGGGCTAAACTCGAAGAAACCACAGTAAATAAAATCTTGGTGGATTGTGGGGCAACCATCAATATTATTCCTCACTTTATGCTAAGAAAAATAGGCAAAAGTGATGAGAATATCAAGCCTCACAACATGGTCCTGTCGAATTATGAAGGCGGCATAGGGACCACAATGGGTGTGATCCAACTGGATATCAAGGTGGGATCTATCCTTCGACCAACTATGTTTATGGTCATATCGGCCAAACCTAACTATAATCTTTTGTTGGGCCGTGAATGGATTCATGGTGTTGGAGCTATACCATCATCAATGCACCAGAGGTTGCTGCTATGGCGTCCTGATGGGATGGTCGAAAACATAGAAGCGGACCAAAGCTATTACCTGGGCGAAGTGAATCACCTAGGGTTGGCAGACTTCGACAAGAACTTGGCTCACATTGGGCCATGCCCAACACCTGACTTCGACTTGGCGCCAGCGCCAAATACCTTTTGTTCCCTATACCTGAACCCTAAGCATGGTTTTCAATGGGACAGAGAAGACTTGTCCCACATTGACTTCAGTGGGTTAACTGATATCCAACCAACTGGTTGGGGAAGTGAATTCAGTGATAATGACTGAGTCACAATCATTGCAGCGAATTTCGGCTTACGTAGCCGAAACAAAGATGATAACGGCTCTCGAAGCCGAAGTAAAGTACATGGCCACACAGGCCAATGATCAACAGTTATCTTCTACAGGTCCTGGAAAGGACTTTGATCCAGAACCTCCTGATATCATGCCATAAGGGATGCAGGAACAGAGGCTCGACGCCATCTATGACGATGAGCCTTTGGGCTTCGAAAAGGACCCCTTGGCGAACAACGTCAAAATGTTAGCGCAAGATCCTTTAGAAGAAATCAACTTGGGCGAAGGGTCAGAGAAAAAGCCAACTTACATCAGCGTAAAAATTGACCCAGAACTCAGGTTGGAAGTAATCCATTTGTTAAAGGAGTTCAAGGACTGTTTTGCATGGGATTACGACGAAATGCCTGGTCTCGACAGAGGATTGGTAGAACTTCAGTTGCCAATCAAACCTGGGAAGAAGCCAATCAAGCAAAGTCCAAGACGCTTCGCCCCAGAAATACTGTCGAAGATCAAAACGGAAGTCGAAAGACTGCTGAAGTGCAAATTCATACGCGTTACGAGGTATGTCGAATGGATTGCAAACATTGTGCCAGTAATTAAGAAAAATGGTACATTGAGGGTGTGCATAGATTTCAGAGATTTGAATGCTGCTACACCCAAAGATGAATATCCTATGCCTGTGGCGGAAATGCTAGTCGATTCTGCCGCTGGCTACGAGTATCTGGGTATGCTTGATGGTTATTCAGGATATAATCAAATATTCATTGCTGAAAAGGATGTGTCGAAAACAGCTTTTCGATGCCCTGGGGCTTTAGGCACTTACGAATGGGTAGTGATACCTTTTGGCCTAAAGAACGTTGGGGCAACATACCAGCGAGCAATGAATTCTATCTTCCATGATTTTATTAATACTTTTATGCAAGTATATATTGATGAGATTGTTATAAAATCTGTTTCCAGGAAGAACCATATAGACCACCTTCGACAATCATTCGAAAGAATGAGAGAACATGGTCTCAAGATGAACCCTTTGAAGTGTGCATTCTGTGTGAAAGCTGGAGATTTCTTGGGCTTCGTTGTCCACAAGAAAGGAATCGAAATCAACCAGAACAAGACGAAGGCAATTCTAGAAGCGAAAGCGCCATCGAATAAAAAGGAACTGCAATCTCTGTTAGGCAAGATAAATTTCTTAAGGAGATTCATATCTAACCTAAGTGGGAAAGCTCAAGCCTTTTCACCCTTACTTCGACTGAACAAAGAGGGATTCGAATGGGGGCAGGAGCAACAAGAAGCCTTCGACAAAATCAAAGGGTACCTCACAAAGCCACCTATTTTGGTGCCTCCTTATAGCAACAGGAGTATGAGATTGTACATAGCTGCGTCCGACAAAACTTTGGGAAGCATGTTAGCCCAAGAAGATGAAAATGGAGTCGAAAGACCCATTTACTATCTTAGTAGAGTTTTGAACGATGCAGAAACTAGATATAGCGAAGTTGAAAAATTGTGTCTATGTCTGTATTTCTCTTGTACAAAACTCAAGCAATATATAAAACCAGTTGATGTGTATGTTTCGTCTCATTTTGATGTTTTCAAGTACATGTTGTCGAAACCCATCTTGCACAGTCGAATTGGCAAATGGGCACTAGCATTAACTGAATACTCCTTGACCTTTATGCCTCTTAAGGCAGTAAAAGGACAAGTGGTGGCAGACTTTATAGTCGACCACTCAATTCAAGTTGAGAGTATTAATTATGTGGAGATAGAACCTTGGAAATTCTACTTCGATGGTTCCAGCCATAAAGATGGAACAGGAGTAGGAATCTTGATTATTTCTCCAGAAAAAATTCCAACAACATTCAAGTACAAGATATCAGGTTCTTGTTCGAACAATGAGGCTAAGTATGAAGCTCTAATTACTGGCCTTGAGATATTGTTGGAATTGGGGGCAACTCGAGTCGAAATAATGGGAGACTCAGAGTTAGTCATTAAGCAAGTCACAAAAGAATATAAATGCATAAGAGAAAATCTCATTATGTACTTTGTGATAGCAAATCGTTTGTTGAAAAAATTTGAAATGGTCAATATTCGACACATACCCAGATTGGAAAATCAAATAGCCAACGATTTGGCACAAATTGCATCTGGGTACAAAATTTCAAAAACGAGATTACAAAGAGCAATCGAAGTTCGAGAAAAGATAAAAGCAACTTGTCTGTCACCAACAGACTTGGAGTCGACAAGACTAGCATATGCTGATTAAAGTAACTTCGAAATTTCGTTCATAGACAATTTGTCAGAGCAAGATTGGAGGAAACCCATTGTGGATTATCTTCAAAATCCAGTAGCTTCGACAGAACAAAAAACAAAGTATAGGGCGTTGAGTTACGTACTCATGGGTAATGAGTTATTTAAAAAGACGCCTGAAGGGGTATTGCTAAAATGCTTAAGTGAAACTGAAGCATACATAACCCTTTCGACTACGCACGCTGGAGCATGTGGGGCTCACCAAGTAGGCCATAAGATGAAATGGTTATTGTTTCGACAAGGACTATACTGGCCCACCATGTTGAAAGATTATGTCGAGTTCTCCAAGGGTTGTCAAGAATGTCAAGTCCATACAGGCATCCAGCATGTACCAGCGAGCGAACTTCACTCGATAGTGAAACCTTGGCCCTTTAGAGGATGGGCGTTGGACCTCATTGGAGAGATTCGACCAGCATCATCAAAGAGCCAGAAGTATATATTGGTAGGCATTGATTATTTTACTAAGTGGATCGAAGCTATTCCTTTAGTCAATGTAGACCAAGAAAATGTCATTGAATTTATTCAAAAGAACATTATCTTTAGATATGGAATCCCTGAGACTATAACTACTGATCAAGGATCAGTTTTCACCGGTCGAAAGATGCAGGAATTCGCTCAAGAAACAGGCTTTAAACTCCTAACATCAACGCCTTATTATGCACAGGCAAACGGTCAAGTCGAAGCAGCGAACAAAGTAGTGATTGGCTTGATAAAAAAGCATGTTGGGAAGAAGCCAAAAAATTGGCATAAGACGTTAGACCAGATTTTGTGGGACTGTCGAACGTCCCCAAAAGAAGCCATAGGTACAACACCATATAGGCTAACATTTGGTCATGACGCAGTGTTGCCAGCAGAAATTTGTCTTCAATCTGCAAGGGTTCAGAGACACCATGATATTACCTCTGAAGTTTATTGGGATATGATGTTAGACGAACTAGTAGATTTAGACGAAGAAAGATTGCACGCTCTCGACCTACTAAGGCTTCAGAAGAAAAGAGTGGAAGACTCTTACAATAAAAAAGTGAAACCTAAGGCATTCTCGCCTGGAGAATTAGTTTGGAAGGTGATTCTTCCCATGGATCGAAGGGATCGAAGCATGGGAAAATGGTCACCCAAATGGGAAGGACCATTCAGAATTATCCAGACTTTTTCTGGTGGAGCTTATGAAGTCGAAGAGTTAGGTGACGATAAAAGGCTCTTGAGAGTAAATGGCAAATATTTGAAAAAGTATAAACCTATACTCCAAGAGATCAAAATAAATCACAATTAACGACTAAATTAACCATAAATAATCCAAAATGGAAAATTTTATAAATTAGCCAAAATGGCAATATTGTCAAATACATATTACAATATATGGTTAAAGGGCTGAGTCAATCAGAAGGGGATCGAATCTTTGAGTCGAAGGTACTTCGCCTGCTGAAACTCCAGTCTTTTGTTGCACAAGGCATTCGCCTGGGCAAGCTTGGCAATTTGGTCGTCGAAGGCCTGAGCTTTCTCAGCAAATTCTAGGCCTTGTGTGATTTCAGCTTGACTCTCGGTGTCTGGAACAGTCGAGAGAAGTTCCTCCTTGCGCTTAGTATTGGCATTCATCTTGGCCTCTAACTCTTCGATTTGCGCCTTTATGGAAGCATTCTCTCGATCTATGGCATTAATTTCTTCCTGCTTAGATGCCTTTTGCTTCGACAACTCTGCAATTCGAGAAGTCGTCTCTGCTACAGCAGTCCATGCAGAAGAGCTTTTGCCATATAACGCTTCAAGCTGGCTGTTGAAGCCCCTTTGTCGCCAATAGTCTGCTGAGACTTGATCAATAATGGAGTGTAACTCCATGATAAAGCTTGAAACCTCCGGAGTCACAGCTAGCAAGTCTACGGCATTCAAAGCAGCCCCCAAATACGATGGAGCAGTAGGGTCCCCCTCCAAAGCTTTCATCAAATCTTTCTTGAAGAACTGAGCCTTAACCTTCGTCAAAGCCTCATCGAGAGGAGAAGTCTCAGTGGACTTCCCCAACTGAGTAGAAGCCTCCTGACTAATATCAGACGAACTTCCCTTGCTCTCGATAATGGCATTCAGATAGCCAACTGGATCAGTTTGCTTCAAGAGTGCTAAGTCTTCTTTCGACCTATGCTTTGTTGAGGTGGTAACCTTCGCAGCAGCATTGCCTTGGGGTTAAGGCTGTTGAGTAGCATTTGCCTCGACTTGACTTTCTTCGACTTGAAGATCAGCAGTACCAGCATCGGCATGACCTCCTTCGTTATGTTGTTCCTCCGACAGATCAACCACTTGAATCTCTTTTGGTTGTTGCTCTTCTATTTGTGGATCTTCTGTTTGTTGTTCTTCTGTCTCAGCATTGGCTTCATCTGTTTCAGCATTGGCTTCATCGTTCGCCAAGTCTTTTTCTTGTGGCCTACTGAGTTCAGCAGAATCTAACGTTTCAGAAGTCTTTGGCGCTGAGCTTTCAGTGGTTTCCTGGAAAAAGCAGAAGAAGAATCTTCTAAGTTAGGAAGGGACATAATCGAACGTGGGTATCGACACCTGAGTTAAAAAAGGGTCAAAGAAATTACCTGCAGAGGAACTTCAGCCCCAGGGCTGGAATTGTCGCTTTCGACAGGTTTATTGAGAAGAACATTTAGTTCCTCCTCCGTTGGCTCTTCAATAATTACTGGAGGTGGCCTGGGTTTTCTCCCAGCAACCTTTATTCTGATTGTTCGAGTCTCAGGAGAGGGAACATCCTTCTTCAGTTTTCGCCTTTTTAGAGGGGCGGGGGGAGAGTCATCTTCTTCGTCACTCCCAGATTCGACCGTCAGAGCAGGTCGTTTCTTGGGTGAAGGTGCCTAAAAACCAATTGGAGTTCGATTTAGAAGCTACATCGAAAGTCAGAATGTTAAAGCCAGAAGAAAATAATAAAAGTCTGGTTACCGGTGCAGAAGGCTTTTTCGAAGGACCTTCCCCCTGATGGCTTGTTGTAGTCTTCGCCGGTGCTATAGTCTTCGCCGGTGGTGGAGGTTTTGTCAAGGGACCTCCTCCCTGATGGCCTTCTGCAGCTTTCTTGGCTGCAGGCTTTCGAACAACTGAAAGAAGACAAAATAATTAACAGGCTGCCAGTCGAAAGGGAAAGACAAAATAATTTGGAAGAACGAACTTACATTTCTTTATTTTGTCCAAGACAAGAACAAAAGACTTCTGAAGTTCGTCCACGAAATCCTTCTCGTCGAAGAACTCTTCAGCGTAGTAACTTTTCCACCACTCTTCGAAGGATGGTGAGCAGAGAAAGTTAAGCTAATAGTCGAACAACGAAAGAACTGTTCGACCAGCATACCTGCCTATATGCTTAGTGGCAGCGTCTTCAGTGTAGTCGTTGCAAAAGTATAACATAGACTTCTCCCTGGGAAAAATAGGAGAAGGAAGTGTTTGAATGATACCAAACTAGCGGGAGACCAAGTTTGGTTGATATGCGATCAGGCTCAAGTGAGTCTTGGAGCTCTTGAATCGCAGAGGCGTTATTCTTGGTGTGAGAAATGCTTCCCACACTGTTGTATGTTCTTCGACCTGAGGGCCACTTGACGACTTAGGATGGGGCCTCGTGAACCACTCTGGACCAACCTTTCGTCGAGCAAAGGGAGCCATGGTCGAAACAAATTCTTTCCTTTTTGCAAACATCAAGACGAAGTTTGCAAAGGTTTGTTGAAGCTCCAGCCCATCTTCAGTTGGGGTCAGTAGAGCCAATCTGGTGCCTTCGATGCACCTATTTGCTATCTCCGGAGCTTGCTCATTTATTTGAGTCTTCTGAGGTAAGAAAGACTCGAAGGTGGCATTGAGCCACAACTGAAGTAGCCAAAAAGGTCCTGCAAGCAGCAGACTGGCTCTGTTCTCGATGATCTTCAAAAGAGTCGCTCCGCTGCTAATCGACTCGTACAGATTCGCCAAGATCAATTCTGCCAAACAAATATTTTGGCCATGGTGGAGTTAGGTGGCGAGGGTGACCATCTTCTTTGTCACCTGTAAAGACTTTGTGCAAAACACAAAGTGTGACAGCCATAAGGCTAGAAACGCGATATGCTCTACATCCGACACAGTGGCCGTCGACTTATCATGGTAATGGTTGATATAGGTGGTGTAGGTTGGTTTTGTGGTAGAGAATCCAATCTGATCCTCCGACATTTCTTCTGGGTCGAAATAATCCCCAGTGGGTCGAAGGCCAGTGATGGCAGCCACGTCGAACAGCGTGGGTGTCAGCATTCCACGGGGAAGGTGGAAGGTGAAATGAGTGTAATCCCATAAGAGTAAGGAAGCTATCAACATTTCTGGGGAGTAGTTGAGACCCGTCTTCGACAACATAACTAGGTCGAATATCCCCAGGTCTTTCCAGATCGAAGCCTGGCTTTTCTCCATTTTTTCCAGTCAAGCACTGTAGTCAGGAGTGAGGCTAGGGCTAGACCTGAAAGCCCTAACACCCCTATTGAAGAAGCGAAGATCAATTTTCTCCTTAGCGGGATCTTCGTTATCCTTTGCATCTTTCTTAGAGCATCCAACAGGTTTGAGCTTTTCGAGCACTGGAAAGAAGCTTTTGATCTTCATGGCTTCAGCGATGCTTGGGTTGAGCGGGCCAGACATGGCGAAGATTTGGTTGGAGTATCCAACCGGAATCATGAGTTGGTGTGAATAAGCGTCACGTTCAGCAATGTCTAGGGGTTCAGGAACCCTTCGTTGGCCTGTGGGAGTAACTACGGGGGCAGTGGAGAAAATCTTGGGTTTAGCATTTCTGGAGGGGATGTTAGAACTAGGAGCGGTAGAAGAACCTGAGGCCATTGTTGATGTTAAGGTTGAAGATGAAGTGAAGAACAAGTTGTTTGCAAAGTTTGCAGAGAGTTTGTATTCAACAAGGAAGTTTGAAGGCAAGATAGCGTGAAAAAGTCCCACAATGGGTACTTGACGCTATTTATAGTAGTTGGGAAATCCCCAAATTCGAGGCCATTTAATACCATTTAATGTTGCAGAAGGTAGTGGGACATGTGGCGTCCCCCTGTTGACATAGCCGTTCTGCAGAAATGAAAGGGTGCAGTGTGCGCCCTCGTTTTTGGGAATTGTCATGATGACAATTTGTGAAAAGACATTTGGCACGCTGCACGCCGTACTGAGGTGACGTCTTAGGTACGTATGAAATAATGGCTTTTTTCTTGGATTGTCAGTGGTTGGTAGAAGACAGAAAAGTGCACAATTTAATTTGTGACTAAGAATGAAAAGACAGGTGTCGAATGGAGTTTCAAAGAATGCCTTTTTCTTTTCAGAGTCGAAATAAGGCATTCTTGGGGGGCAATTTGTTGGCTCCTAAATTCGACACCCTTGTTTTTATTAATATCAGCCATTAAAGCTGAAGGATGGTTTTGACCAGCTGGGTCTGTCGAAATGCCCATCAAAAGATGGCAATGTACTTAGAGAATTTCTTCCAAGGGAGAATTTGGTTGCCTTCAACGTCGAAGGTGTGGCTCGTCGAAGATGCCTCTCGACGAAGGTGTTCGATTGCTCAGAGTGGGACGGTTTGAAATTCAAACGTTTGGACGGAAAACGGTTCCCAGCGGTTACCAAGTGCAACGTGCAAAGATCTGGAGCGTCGAACACTGAGAACGTGCCAAGTGGAGTCATCTCGAAGCAGTGTAACTGCCCGACGGTTACTTGGGATGTTTAGTATAAATATTAGTAGTTCACGCAGTTTTTCGCGTGTGTTCACAATTATATACAAGTCACTCATATAGATTCGAGTACCCAGCGTGTGAGAAAGAATTGTTGAGAATGTATGTGTGAAACACCACTTTATTAATCAAAGTCATTTATTTTCCAGAAACTTTACTTGCTTTCTCCTTTACTTTTCCAGTCGAAAGCCTTTATTTCAAGCCTTCCTTTATTTTATCAAGTTCTCTTCTTCATGCAATTTACATAAAGCTTCTTTATTTTCTTGTCATTTAACCATTGTCAAACTTAGTCAAAACCCCAAAATCAACCATGTCTTAGGATCAATTTGATCGATCCTGCGAGTCACCAAATAAGTAACCATTTGGAAGATCAGCGGTTGTTTACCAATTCCCACGGTAAACACCTACCCAGGGTCTTTCTCAGACAATTCCAGATGAAGTTTAACACTGACTCATCATCAAGCAACCCTACCCAGGTTCCTTCTCCTTCCCAGATGCAGTTTTACACAAACTCAACCTGAAGCAACCCTACCCAGGTTCCTTCTCTTAAATTCTAGATGAAGCTTCACATGGATTCATCTTGAAATAGCCCTACCCAGGCTTCCCCCTCATATGTCTCCTAAAGCATCCCTACACAGGACCATCATAAATTGAAGAATATGCAAGACCTCTGCTGGTTCAGTTTAAATCGATCAATAGTTTATCCTAATTCCTTTCTGTTAGACACTTTCTCCGGTTCAGATAAATTGCTCCAAAGATTTATTCTGATTCTTTTCCAATTGAAGTCAAATTTAGACTTAGTCTAATTTCTGCAACAATCACTCTAGATGGCATCCTTAAGCCCATCTCCGACGACTCTCCATCATCTCTCTAAATGGCATATGTAAGCTCATTCCCTACATCATCAACTATCAGTGTTATTTCATGCGAGTGCAAATTTCTGAGCACTCTAGTGTTCAATCATCTTCTACCTTCAAGCTACGAACGACAACGTGCCATACTTTCTCTTCAGGTTTAAGAAGATTGAACAGGGGCATATGTTGTACCCCAAAATTTTCCCTCTCTTTTCTCAAGGCATTTCTCACAAGGATTCTCAAATTTCAAGCTTGCACAAGTACAATACAGACAAAAAAAGGGGCAAAGCAGAAAAATTGATTTTCTTGACAAAATTGAAGAAAAACAAGCTTGATTTGATTCATACTAGTTTCGATTAGGCATCTAGGCTTCCTTCGAGCAAGTTTAATTCATCCTTCAATTAGGCATTTAGGCCTCCTTCGATACAAGCTTTGATTTACATCCTTCGATTGAGCATTTGCCTTCTTCGAGTGAGATTTGGTCCTCACGCTTCGATTGAACATTTGGGCCTCCTTCGATGCAAGCTTTGTTTTACATTCTTCGATTGAGCATCTGGCTTCTTTGATCAAGCTTTGGTCCATAAGTTTCATTTGGGCATTTGACCTCTTGAAGGTTTACTTTGATGCACTAAAATGGCTCCTGCCTGCAAGCTTCGATTGCACCATTGGCCCCTCACCTGTTTGCCTTAGATTCACAAGTTTTCGAATGCATGAATGGATACCTTCCCGTGACTTTCGATTTCATCTTCATGTTTTCTTCGAATGCGCCTTCATATCACATTCGAATCCATCTGCAAACCCTTTAATACTCCATAGTGCTGCATTATCACACACAACTTGGTGGCCCACTCGAAGGACTTTCCATAGTTTGGGAATAATTGGTTTTTGCTTACTTTGGAGTCTGGTAGAAGGTTTGGGCCTAAGTGATCGAAAGAAAGAGGACTCAAAGTGGAATATTCAGCTGAAAAGGACCATTTGAAGAACACACAGTTGGTACACTCGAAGGACACACAACTGGTGGAAACGAATGCTGTTTTGTTGAGTCTGGTCGAAGGTTATGGAAAAATAAAGGATTCGATTCAAAGGGTCAAGTTATCCATAGGTCAGGCTACATAGGCCTCCAACTTGTGCCTCACTCCATATTAAATTGTTCTTCAAGCCAACTTGCTCTTGATTACATCACTACCTTTTTAGAAATTTTTTGAGCCTTACGCATGTCTCTTCTGCACATTTGCCCCCTATAAACTAGGAGCCACCCATCTAAACCGTTGATTTTGGTACTTTTATCTTGGGATTATAAAAAGTTGACACAAGTGGATGTTGGCCTTTCAAAGAAACTACATTTTATTCTTTCACAAAGCTGCTTATTCAAATTTTTTTCCTCTATAAATAGAGAGTTCATTTGCACGTCAAAAAGGGGTTGGAGATGCTGAAAGGCTGGAAAGAGGCAACAAGAGAAAATGCTGGAAGATTTTGGTTGTGTAGGAAGAACCTTCATAAAATTCTCAAACACTTAAACACTCTTGCAAATCCAAACCCAGAATCCAAATACTTGTCCCTTTCAAATCTAAAAAAATCCTTACATCTTACTATCCTTCGAATCCAGCAAAGAAGGACATTACACTTGTTTTGCTCTTTCGAATCCAGTGTCAAAGTCCCACCCTTGGTCTTTTCCTTCGAATCCAGAGGCATTCAAGGCAACCACTTCAAGATCCAGCACACGCTCCAGCCTCCAGAAAGATAAGTCATTCTTAACCGTTGACCCTTCATTTCCAGCATAGCATGTAAATAAGTTTTCTTTTTGTTTCAAACATGTACATACTATTTTCTTATTTTTGTTTCCACTCTTTTAATGTGTGTCATGGTTAACAATCTTCTTGGGTTTTTCTCTTTGTACATTTAAACATGCTTTAATAACTAATCTAACCTTAAGGTGATGTTGGCATGGCCTTGGGTCATGTTGCTGTTTAAACTCAAACGAAAGAAACAGGAGACAAAAAGTTAGAAACGAAGCCTCTGGCTTCCATACTAACCTTCAGGCCAAACGAAAGGCACAACATGCTGGCCTCCAGGCCCCAATCGAAAGACACAACATGTTGGCCTCCAGGCCCCAAACGAAAGGCACAACATGCTGGCCTCCAGGCCCAAAATGAAAGGTACATCATGCTGGCCTCTAGGCCCCAATCGAAAGACACAACATGTTAGCCTCCAGGCCCCAATCGAAAGTCATGCCTTCACCCCTTTTCAGGCCAGATCGAAGAGATCCAGAAAGTGAAGAATCGAAGGGTTTGCTGCCCTAAATTGAAAGATCCATTTTTCTTGCTTTTACCTTATTTTTGCCTTTATATTTTCATGCAATTCAATATGGTTGTAATAGTGTAGGATTTTATCTTTCTGTACTTTTGACTTTATACAAAATGTTAGTAATTAAGGTGTATGGCAAGATAGAATCAAAAAGTAGACCACCCTGATCAAAAGACAAAAATACATGAAATCAAACACACTTTGCACACATGCACCTCTAGGGTTAACTCCACTTGTTGCCTTATGAAAAATAGTCATGTAATGCGTGTGAGACATATTAGCAAAAATAGTCAAAAATACAAGATCATAGTCCCTCGATGATGCTTTGAATGTTGCCTTACAAATGATCTTAGTTCATCAAGAGAAATGCTAAGACATCTCACAACATTGCTATCATGACTATACAATGACCCACGCCCGTCCCTTTTACATCCAAAGATAAGGCTTCTTACCGATCAATGGTAAGATGGCAACATCTAAAGGAGGAGGAAAAGAACACTAAAGACCTTTGAGTAGGTAGGTTGCTTCTAGTTGCTCGCTTGCTCACAACAAAACATTTTATACACCAATACTTTCATTTTGATTTTTTTTCAAAAGACAACACTTTGTATGTGTTGTTATAGAGACGAGAATTATTACAAAGACACCTTTTCAAAATCACTTTCAAAAACAAATAGTTCTTTGAACTATTTTCCAAACAACACTTTGTATGCATTCTTATAGAGACGAAAATCATTACAAAGGCACGCTTTCAAAATACTTTCAAAACCACACCAAAAAGCACACTTTCAAACAAAAGTAATGATCTAGCAAGCAACTAAGATCCCATAGATAACTATGGATGAAAAGGGTGCTAACACCTTCCCTTTTCATAATCTACCCCCCGAACTCAAGAAAATAATCTCAAAGGTCTTTCCTGTTCTTTTCACCATTTCCTTTATTTGGATAAAAGAAAAGTCGGTTGCGACTCTTGCTATCTGCAACAATTGCGATCAAACGCAAAAACATATCAAGTCAGTTCTCCCTCCGTGTTGCAAAAACCTTGTACGCTTCCCTCCCGGTAGTACCGAAGAGAGAGGTTATTCCCCGGGGCTCTGGCCCGACCTAGGACAACGCCTCGTCGGTGATAGTTTTGACTAACTGGAGACCTTCGTCTGCTCCACTCACCTCATCGACCTTAACATCTTCGATTGTTTTGACCACCTCGACGGGTTCGGCCGTCTCACCTGAAAAGCAGAGGAAACCAGTGAATTCGATGATCAAATCAAATCCACCCTTCCACCGTAAATAAAGTGAAAGGGGGTGTTTGTGACCAAACCATTTCGACAAGCCCTCATTCAGCAAAGAGCGACTAGACTCATGAGTATCGTAATGAGCTCATGAATCACGCGAGGAAAATCGTGATCATCGCGAGCAATCTCATGAATTATGGGAAGAGAAAATGAATCTCACGGTAAAATTCTTGAGTATTACAGGGATTTATTTCCCCTGGTGTAACGCCCATTAATTTAATTAATTATTTAATTAAATTAATTACAAATTAATGGTTTAATATGTTGTTGAAATTGTTGAAGTTGCGAAATATCGAGAAATGCTTATTTAAGTTGCTAAGTTGTTATTTGGTTGATATTTAATTAATTGGTTGATTAATATTAGCAATAGTATTAATATAGATATTAGAATAATATAAGGTTTACTAGTTGGACTCATTATTTGGTTGTATGGAGTAATAGGTGGGGTATGAGAGTGAGGCCCAATAAGAATATTAATAATTATAAGGTTAAGCTAATTATAAGGAGAATTAGATTAATTGAACAAGTCTTAGAGAATTTTGTGGGAACGTGAGAAGCTGAAAAGTTACAAAGAAGAGGCAAAGGTTGGAAGCTACGGCGAGAGACTTTAACCGGTAGAATAGAGTGATCTCCAATCCAAGGTAAGGGTGGGGTTCTGTCTATCTAATGGGTTGTATGACAGATTTTATATGGGATTGGGTTTGTAAAATTGCATTTGTTTGTGTTTAATTATTGTAATTGATATTGAGATGTGGTTGCTGTCAACGAATTGGTTGTGGAAAATTACTCTATGTTGATTCGGTATAATTTTTATGTTGTTGTGATACTGTGTTGTGTTATTGAATTTGATACAGTATTGGTTTCGTAGCAGACGGAGGAAATTAGGAAGACAACAAATGAAACAAACAGATTAGCCGATATATAGTAGAATAGTAATGAAAATATTTAGCAGAATAGTAATGAAAATAGCAGAGTTAATAATTAGCCGAGTTATATTAGTAGTGGTCTTAGAAATTAAAATAGTAGTGATGGTTTTAATTGCAGAGACACTTAGTGATTGTTAGATATTAACAGTGTAGAAATTTAGTAGTAATAAGAACAATAGATTTACTAAATTAGTAGAGAAGTAATATTATATATAGTAGAGATATTTCGTAGTAGTAAATAACAAATTTCATTCAAATAGTAGGATTAGTAATGTTGGCGGAAAAATCAATAGTAACTGATGTACACATATTTGGTAGCAGTGTAGTAGCCAATTAACAGAGAGCCAATAAGTACATTAGTACAAAGTAGAAAATAATGGGATGATTAGCCGATAATTAATTTGCAGGATTTGGTCGATTTGTCCGAATAATTATACGAAACAATTGTTATGGTTAATTATGAAGTTGGAGGTGGTGAATTTTGTTGCATTTCCTCTAACTATTGGCAAGAATGAAGTTGTAGGCTTGTTGCCAAAGTTGAATAGTTGTGGTTATGTTGTTGTTAATATTTGTTGTTGTTGTTGTTATGTTGCCTCTATTTATTGGCAATATAAAGTTGTAGGCCTATGACTAATGTTGAAATGTTGTGATTGTCTCTGTGAATTCTTGTTGATAATGTGAAGTTGCAAAGAATTTTAGATGATGATGAATTACCTCTATTTACTGGTAATAATGGTGATACGGGCTTATGCCTTGTGATGAATGATGATGGTTGTGAGTATGTGATAGTGAATTCATTGAGTCACATGTATATGCATACTCTGTGATAGCCTGGATTGGAAAACTGCGAAGAAGGCTTATGCCTTGTTGATGCCTCTATTTATTGGCAGATTTTTAAGATGGGAGTTTTGCTCTAATGGTACCACATGCATGTGCATTGTAGTTGAGTCGCAGTTGATGTTTCATCTTGAGTTGTGGTGATGTTATTTGTTGTTGCATTGTTGTTTCTTTATGTTGTGGACTTGTTGTGACAGGTATTATCTAAAAGTTGTGAATTAGTAGTTATGTCTTGCTGATGTTTGTCGTGATTAAAGTTGTTTGTAAGTTGTGAAGTGGTGATTTTATATGATCTGATCTAATATATTATTCATCATACGACTTTTTATATTGTCTGATATCTCACCCCTTTTGTTTAAATGTTACCATCTGTTGGTAACGTGCAGGTAATCGAGAAGGATAGTTATTACCTCGTTAGTTCGAGTCGGTGTCCTTGCTCTGATACGTAGCACTCGGGGGGGGGGGGGGGGGGGGGGGGTGAACGCTTGATGTTTAGTTGTTGATCAGTTGCTGAATTTTTAAGTTGATTACTTGGAATAATTGTTTTCTTGAAGTTGTTTTAGTTGAATAAAAGATGTTAAGGGAATTGAAGTTGAGTATGTATATTCCGCTGCTTATCAATAAAAAAAAATTTGATTTTAAAGAATAAATGAGGTTGTTATCGGTTCATCCGAATTAAGTGTTATGTATCTGTTTTATATGTGATTAAATGCAGTTTGATTTTAAGTTGAAAATGTAGCATCCTATTTTATGTTGAACTCTGATTTTATTATTACCCGCCGGGTAGAAATGGCATGTTACATTAGTGGTATCAGAGCAGGTCGGTCTGTCCGACCAAGTTGTCTAATGTTGTTTGTTCTTTAGTGCACGATGCACGACAACTGTGTGAAACACTGTCGGTGCTTGTTATTTTTCTAATCGATTGTATGCATGAGTTGGTTTGAAGATAAGTGGGGGGGGGGGGGGTGGGGGGGCTTTGCTTATTGGATATGTTTCGGCTGTAAGATTTTAGCTTCAGTATGTTATTGATGGCGACAGTGCGAGTATTGTTGCAATTTTGTTGTTTCCTGAATCTGAAGATGACATGGATTCAAGATTTTGTTTGTTAATCAAGTTGGAGCGTCTTGAGGGAGGATGATCAGACTTTGTTGATGTTTACTCATTGAAGGATGAGGAGCAATGTAACGGTTGTTGATATACGAGTAGAGTGTAAATCCATGATATTTTTGAAGGTGATTGTTAAGTAACAAGGATGATTTTTAGAAGATGGAATTAAGAAAGTTGCGATGTTTCAGTGCTACTGGTGGAATGTGAAGTTGTCGGTTTGAGTAGCCCTTGCGTAAGATGTCGACGGTTGAACGGTGATAGAGTGACAAATTGTTGTAGACCCTGTCGTGGGATCCTTGAGTGATTGTAAAAGTTGTTGAAGTTTTTGGAACATTTTGAATTGCGAGTCAGAGTCGAAAATGCGAGGAGATGAGTACGATTTCAAGAATGGAAAGTGTTGGTACTAGTGCAAATAAATTTTGTTATGATGTTATCATAAGATGTGTAATAGTATGTCATTGCACGACATCGGTGTTTGCATTTTCGGATAACTTTAGAAATTCATATCTTGTGTTCCGAGTATCAGATTGGCGTTCCGTTTGAACCTATGAGGGGATAGAAATATATTCTATCCTATGAAAGTGTTTACAAATATGGTTGATGCATTCCCATATGGAGGAACTCTGGAGTCGTTTATGGAACTAGAGGCTTTTGGGCATAAATGGTTATTATCGCAGTTGTTCAATACGAGGTCAAGCATAATATGTTGTTGGCAATTAAGTTGAGAAATGAGATGTTCGGCATTGAAAAGGATAGTCGTTCATCATTTCAAGTATGGGATGTTGCATGTGAAGAAAGTTTTGTAGAACTAAAGAAAAGATTGATGACTACTCCGGTATTGGTTTTGCCTAATCCGAGTGAGTCATTTGTAGTGTATTATGAATGTGTCTAAGATGGGACTTAGTGGTGTGATAATGCTAAATGGATAAGTTGTTTCTTGTGCTTCTAGACGACTCATAGTTCATGAGAGGAATTATCCTACGCGTGACTTAGAGTTAGCAACAGTTGCGTTTAAGTTGAAAGATTATGATTTCGGTTTGAATTATCATCCAGGTAAAGCTAATTTTGTGCCTGATGCTTTAAGTCGAAAGACTTTACATATGTCGGCAATGATGGTTAAAGAATTGGAATTAATTGAACAATTCAGAGATATGAGCTTAGTTTACGAAGTGGCGCCGAAGAGTGTTATATTGGGGATGTTGAAGATTAAGAATGATTTTCTGGACAGTATCAAAGAATCTCAGAAGTTAGATGTAGAATTGGTAGATTCGATGGTTGGACTCGATAAGTCTGGGAATAGTGATTTTAAGTTAAATGCGCAAGGTGTGTTGAGATTTTGTAATCGAATTTGTATTCCTGATGATGCGGGGATGAAGAAAGTAACTCTTGAGTTGAAGGATACTTAACTTTCGTGTGAGGCTAAGTGAGTGTAATGTGGACTGTGTAATATGTTAAGCGTTGGTGTCTCATCGACAAAATCGAATGAGAGAGAAATTGTGGAAGTAATTGTAAACCTCATTGGAGATTATTGGATTATGGTGCTTTAGGTGACTTGAGTACAAGTTCTAAAGGAACACTATTATAGTTTGGTAACGATGGTTTATACTCCCTTATGGTTGTCAGTTATCTATTGACAAATTGAGGAACTTATCACCTTTAATCTCTTATTGATAGTAGACGAGATCGTGTTGGATGGTATAGACTTGTCTTGCTATTATAATGGTGTGTAAAGTGATTGATGTTATATCATGAGGTAGTCGCTCACCAATTTGTGTGAAGAGTGGCTAAGAAAGAGTTAAGACGTATTGAACAAGTCGGAGTAGCGCGTTATATGTGAATTAACATCGCAAAGTGAAAGATTGAGAATATCAAGTGAACAATAGTTTTATGGTGGGTATTGGGAAAGTCCGAAACTAGATTGAAACTTGTGAACTAGATAGTTGACGAAATTTTAAATGAGGACGGTGACTTAAGGTGGATTATCAGAGTTGCACAGCTGAAGCGTGATGTGGCGCAATTGCTAGGCGTGTACGACTCGTTAGAAGTGAAGGATTAAAACATCAGAAGCCTATGGGAATGGTGTGTATTAATTTACATGCTTGATTTGGTGGATTGTTGACATAGAGATGTCGTGCCAGGGCAATATGTTAGCTAGTAAATATTTGCGAATTTTATGAGAAGATTGTTGTGGATTGTTGGTTGATAGTGAGATATGGGTATGCTTACTGAGTTATACAATTAAGTTGATGTTGTAATGATTTTTTTATTGTGAGATGTTATTGTTGATTTCCGTAATTAAGGAATGATACTCCATAACGTGACGAAGTTGATTATGTTGGTTGTGTAGATGTCACTATAAGAGAGATACGACGATGTGGATAGATTTGTTGACATTTTGTTGATAATTGACATACGGGAATGAAATTTTGTATGTGTTTTGATGTTGAAAAGGTTGTTAAGATGATATTGCGATGATGTATATCCAAGTATAAGTGTGTTATAGTTGTTGCTACTTTAAATGTTGATATGTTAGATTATGGAGGAGTAATTGAGATGTTAGTAACGATTGTGTCGCAGAGTGTTGAATGATTGGAACGTGTGTAATCGATTTGAATCGTGTTGATTTATTGAGTTATCAGGAAAGTAGTGGTCAAAGTGTTGCCAAATGCGACTTTGAAATTAATGAGTTGGATGCGAAGCTCGTACTAAAAGTGGTAGTATCGAATAGATTTTCGAGGACGAAAATATTCTAAGTGGGGGAGAGTTGTAACGCCCGTTAATTTAATTAATTATCAATTAAATTAATTATGAATTAATGGTTGAATATGTTTTTGAAATTGTTGAAGTTGCGAAATGTCGAGAAATGTTGATTTAAGTTGCTAAGTTTTTATTTGGTTGATATTTAATTGATTGGTTGATTAATATTAGCAATAATATTAATATAGATATTAGAATAATATAAGGTTTACTAGTTGGGCTCATTATTTGGTTGTATGGAGTAATAGCTGGGGTGTGAGAGTGAGGCCCAATAAGAATATTAATAATTATAAGGTTAAGCTAATTATAAGGAGAATTAGGTTAATTGAACAAGTCTTAGAGAATTTTGTGGGAACGTGAGAAGCTGCAAAGTTACAGAGAAGAGGCAAAGGTTGGAAGCTACGACAATAGACTTTGATCGGTAGAATAAAGCGATCTCCAATCCAAGGTAAGGGTGGGGTTCTGACTATCTAATGGCTTGTATGACAGATTTTATATGGGATTGGGTTTGTAAAATTGCCTCTGTTTGTGTTTAATTGTTGTAATTGATACTAAGATGTGGTTGTTGTCAATGAGTTGGTTGTGGAAAATTACTCTATGATGATTGGGTATAATTTTTATGTCGCTGTGATACTATGTTGTTTTTTTGAATTTAATACAGTATTGGTTTCGTAGCAGATGAAGGAAATTAGAAAGAAAACAAACGAAACAAACACATTGTGCCAAGTGGCACAAGTGTGTATGCTGAGTGGCACTCTTGAGGATGGTGGGTTCCAAGGGGTCCAGGATACATGCCGAACGGTATGGTTTTGGAGAAAGGAGTGTCGATCGGCACTATGTACATGTGGGAGGGAGTGGTGCCGAGGGGCACACTCCATTTT
The DNA here is from genome assembly GCA_948472305.1 of Vicia faba. Classification (NCBI taxonomy): domain Eukaryota; kingdom Viridiplantae; phylum Streptophyta; class Magnoliopsida; order Fabales; family Fabaceae; genus Vicia; species Vicia faba. Next base: position 488,975,720 of record OX451736.1, read on the forward strand.
CGTTGTCTTTTTGTTTTGTTTGTTGCTACATGAAGCCTTAACTTGTTCTTGTTTTGTGGCAAATGCGTAGTGTAGCATAGTGGCATTTAGAACTAAATTAAGTAGCAGAGTTGTTGATATCTAGTGGAGGTAATTATTAGATTAAGACTTAGTATGTAGTTAGAGTATCAGTCCGATATATTTAGCAGAATAGTAATGAAAATAGCAGAGTTAATAATTAGCCGAGTTATATTAGTAGTGGTCTTAGAAATTAAAATAGTAGTGATGGTTTTAATTGCAGAGACACTTAGTGATTGTTGGATGTTAACCGTGTAGAAATTTAGTAGTAATAAGAACAATAGATTTATAAAATTAGTAGAGAAGTAATATTATATGTAGTAGAGATATTTCTTAGTAGTAAATAACAAATTTCATTCAAATAGAAGGATTAGTAATGTTGGTGGAAAAATCAATAGAAACTGATGTACACATATTTGGTAGCAGTGTAGTATCTGTGATCGGTGGGAATGAGAACTGACTGTTTTTGGAATGATGGTTCGCGTTTGTGTTTGTTTTTGCAAAATGTCGCGGTAAGCAAGAGTCGCCACCGTCTTTTATTTTATCCAACAAGGAAAGGACAAAAGCACAGAAAAATTCCTTTTCGAGATGTTTCTCGGGTTCGGGAGGTAGATTATAGAAAGGGAAGGTGTTAGCACCCTTTCTATCCGTGGTTATCCACGGGCTCTTAGGTACTTGTTCATTATGTTTTCAAAAGTTTGCTTTTCTTTGTGATTGTGGGTTTGAAAAGAGTTTTTGTTTGAAAGAAGTGGGAGTGCGAAAAGTTTTGTTTTGTTTTAAAAGGAGCAAGTACTTAAGAACCTCTACCTACTCAAAAAGGAATTAAACTGTACAAGTGTCCTTTAAACAATGCCATCCCACTATTGAGGAGTAGTTAGCATCGTCATTGGAGTTTTCAGGTCAATTCGATTAAGGGACGTGTGGTCACTAAAGCAATGTTAGGACGCCTTAGCGGTAACCCTAATGTCTTAGATCATTTTATCCAAGGCAACCGTTTCGAGGAAACTTTGATCTTTGGACAAGAGGGCGACCTCTAAAACATCCTATACTCAATAACCACGTTCAAGGCAACCAAGTGAGGCGTACCCTAAGAGTGGCATGTGCAAGTGTATTATTTTTCAGTTATATTATCTTTGTACATGTTAATGGTGAGCTACGGTTGATTTTAAATTAAAGGTTAATCTTGTCATGCATAGCCTATTTGTGATCGGTGGGAATGAGAACTGACTGTTTTGGAATGCTGGTTCGCGTTTGCGTTTGTTTTTGCAAAATGTCGCGGTAAGCAAGAGTCGCCACCGTCTTTTATTTTATCCAACAAGGAAAGGACAAAAGCACAGAAAAATTCCTTTTCGAGATGTTTCTCGGGTTTGGGAGGTAGATTATAGAAAGGGAAGGTGTTAGCACCCTTTTTATCCGTGGTTATCCACGGGCTCTTAGGTACTTGCTCACTATGTTTTCAAAAGTTTGCTTTTCTTTATGTTTGTGGGTTTTGAAAAGAGTTTTGTTTTTGAAGAGAGTGTAAGTGCGAAAAGTTTTGTTTTGTTTTTAAAATGAGCAAGTACTTAAGAACCTCTACCTACTCAAAAAGGAATTAAACTGTGCAAATTTCCTTTAGACAGTGCTATCCCACTATTGAGGAGTAGGTAGCACTGTCGTTGGAGTTTTCGGGTCAATTCGATTTAAGGGACACGTGGTCACTAAAGCAATGTTAGGATGCTTTAGTGGTAACCCTAATGTCTTAGATCATTTTTATCGAGGCAACCGTTTCGAGGCAACTTTGATCTTTAGACAGGAGAGCGACCTCTAAGACTTCCTATACTCAATGACCACGTTCGAGGCAACCAAGTGAGGCGTACCCTAAGAGTGGCATGTGCAAGTGTATTATTTTTCCGTTATATTATCTTTGTACATGTTATGGTGAGCTACGATTGATTTAAAATTAAAGGTTAATCTTGTCATGCAATCCTAGTTAGCATACATCTAAACAGTTAATATATGTACAGGAATTTAAAGTGCGGGAATTATAAATCCTACGCTATTACAAAGCTTCGGGGAGGGGGATTATTTACATGTCCAAAATTGGGGGAATAAAGCAGTAAAGCGTAAAAGTCTTAGTTAAGCTATTACAAACCAGTAAGCAGTTACAAAAAAATAAACGCGCGTGAATCTGGAAAAAAAACCTAAGAATAAGAACTTTTGTTGTTTTATTTTATTTTTGGGAAAATGTTAAATGTTCAATTAAGTCAAATTTAATTAATTAAAAATATTGATTAAAATTAACTCTAAAACGTACCTAATATTTTTTGCATTTTTTGTTTATGAAAAGGATTGAATTCAAGTAAATCCTAAGTCTACTGATTTTAAAATTGGAGAAAATAAGTTAAAATAATTACCTAAATTAAATCCTAATTCTAAGTTACTTATTTTTATGATTTTTATGTTGATTAAAAAAAACAAATAAAATGGTCCAAACGAAAATGAAATCAGGCAATAAATCAAGAAAAAAAATGATTCTGGAGGCCTGGGTCGAAAGAGGTGTAGGCTGTCTTTCGACCCAGTGAAGAGGCTGGATCGAAGGTGCACGAGGGGCTGCACTCTGAGGGTGTTCGATCTGGACATGTCATCCTTCGATCTGGAAATCCTGGGTCCAATTCGAAGCTAAACTGCTGAGCTTCGAAACTCTGAACAGGAATCTGAGAATGTAGTTCCTGCAAAACGAAACAGATGTTAAAGGTCCAGGGGGGCTTTTACCCCCCTGATTCGAATCTCCCCCTTATTCGCACCTGCTGAATCTGGTTCTGGGTTTGTTTTATCCTGGGATTCGAAGAAGAAACTCAGATTATGCCCAAGCAATGGCACAATCTCATCTCTGCGTTGTAGCTTATATGTAGCACATTAAATCATTCACAAACAACAGTAATAACGTGAATATGCAATCAGAGATCGAAATGAGTTTGAGATTAGATTTCTTTTTACCAAACAGAAGTGCTTTGATCTGTGATTCTGAGTGTGGAATGGCTTGTGCACGGATTGGGTATGGCTTCCTGGAAGTGCTGATGATTTTTTGGCAGCGTATCTCCAAGTTCTCCCTGTTTCTTTTCTCTATTTTTTTCTGTGTGTTTTTTCGTTGTTGTTGTTCACCCTTTGAAATGTGCCACTGGCCCTTGTATTTATAGGAGCGTGGGGGTCTAGTAACGGCAAGAGACAGCCAATTAAACAGGCCATTAAAGCCAGGAGACAAGAATCAGACACATTAAATTATTTCCTTTTTTGAAATATTCATGTCTCTTTGGAATCTGGAATGAACCTGGACATGTTTTGATTTTCGAATGCCTTCAGGCCGTGCTCTTCGATTGGCCTTGAGTTGCCTCCTTCGAATGGACTTCTCATGTACCTTGCGAATGAGCCTTCTGAATGCTTCTACGAATGGTCTTGAGTTGCTTCCTTCGAATGGACCTCCCATGTATCTTTCGAATGGGCCTTCTGAATGCTGCTTCGAATGGTCTTGAGTTGAACAGAAACACTCTGGTCAAATCAGCTCTTTAGGAACAGAAAAGGCAAGAATCTGGCCTTTATCTCAGGAATTAAATCCATAATCAGCATTTAATTATTTCCATATTTGCAAGGGAAACATGCCATTTTCTCATGTTCAGTGTACCTGGACATGTTTTTGAGTGCCCTCTTGATGGCTTTGTTAACAGGCCAATCGAAAGGCTTTGTTAACAGGCCAATCGAAAGGTGTTGTTCATGCTAATCGAAGGACATGGTTCACATGCCTGTCGAAGCTGCCTTGACACAATGCTAATCGAAGTGCTTGTCCATAATGTCAATCGAAAGGCTCCTTCAAAATACCAGTCGAAGGGTCTTTCAGAATGTCAATCGAAGTGCTTGTCCATAATGCCAATCGAAGTGCTTTGTCCATGCCAATCGAAATGCTCCTTCAGAATGCCAGTCGAAGGGTCTTTTCAGAATGCCAATCGAAAGGTACTTAAAGCACCACTCAAAAATTTTCTTTTTCCTTAGGCAAGGGTTTGTGATCAGCCATACAGGGGGAAGACTTTGGAAAACATGAGAGGGCAAATTTTGGGGTACAACAGTTGCCCCTGTTCAATTTTCTTAAACCTGAGGATATAGATTGGCTTCCGAGCCTTTCGTGATCCGAAGGTGGAAGATAATTGAACACTAGAGTGCCCAGAAATTTTCACTCACATGGTGTAGTATCAGCATTGTGACATCGGGAATGGGCTTACAGATGCCATTTGGAGAGATGATGGATAGTTGTTGGAGATGGGCTTAAAGATGCCATCCAGAAATGATTTCTGGACTGTATTTGAATGAGTGACATAATTACATCCGAATCTGGATCGTATCTGGACTGTTATTTGAAGGTCTCTGATTGCCTGTCATTAACTGGAAGAAATAAATCTAACTAGAGGAGGTCTTTAGTTTCCTGTTTTAACTGGAAGAAATAAATTTAACCAGAGAAGGTCTTTTCTGATAATGATGTGTGATGAAGGAATCTGAGACGATTGCTACTCCAAACAGATGATGAAGGAATCTTGGACGATTCCTACCTCAGCGGGATGATGAAGGAATCTTGGACGATTACTACCTCAGCGGGATGATGAAGGAATCTTGGACGATTACTACCTCAGCAGGATGATGAAGGAATCTTGGACGATTACTACCTCAGCAGGATGATGAAGGAATCTTGGATGTCTTCTACCTCAGCAGGATGATGAAGGAATCTTGGACGATTACTACCTCAGCAGGATGATGAAGGAATCTTGGAAGATTACTACCTCAACAGGATGATGAAGGAATCTTGGACGATTACTACCTCAGCAGGATGATGAAGGAATCTTGGACGATTACTACCTCAGCAGGATGATGAAGGAATCTTGGACGATTACTACCTCAGCAGGATGATGAAGGAATCTTGGATGACTTCTACCTCACCAGCATGATGAAGGAATCTTGGACGATTACTACCTCAGCAGGATGATGAAGGAATCTTGGACGATTACTACCTCAGCAGGATGATGAAGGAATCTTGGATGATTACTACCTCAGCGGGATGATGAAGGAATCTTGGATGATTACTACCTCAGCAGGATGGTGAAGGAATCTTGGACGATTACTACCTCAACGGGATGATGAAGGAATCTTGGATGATTACTACCTCAGCAGGATGGTGAAGGAATCTTGGATGACTTCTACCTCAGCAGGATGATGAAGGAATCTTGGACGATTACTACCTCAGCAGGATGATGAAGGAATCTTGGACGATTACTACCTCAGTAGGATGATGAAGGAATCTTGGACGATTACTACCTCAACGGGATGATGAAGGAATCTTGGATGACTTCTACCTCAACGGGATGATGAAGGAATCTTTGACGACTGCTACTCCAAAAGGTAATGACTTTTATCTGTTGATCGATCTTTCCTGAAAAGGTAAAGAGTTAGTTGTATGCAATGTCATGATGATGAAATGCATAATGTCATGATATTCTCAAAAGTAAATGAGATTGTGTTGTATGCACTTATCATGTATGTAAATAGGATGTATGAAATGTGAAATGTTAATGAATGTATTTTTGTCTGGTAAAATAAATCCTTGACAAGTGTTGGGGAGTTGTTAAATCCTGGACTGCTGTTGAAGAGTAGGTATGTCTTCAAACTTTTCTTAGAATGTTTCCACTGAGGATCCTTGTTTTGTTGAGGAGAACTCCGTTGGGGAAATTTATGAACTCTATGGAGAGTATTGATTCATTCTTAGGGAACAAGTTCAGGAGTCTCGGTTGTCCGTTGCTCTACTAGGGAGTCAAAGTTAAACTGACATCTGGTCGGGTCCAGGTTTCGCAGTAACTTGCTGAGGATTAAAAGAACTTCGCTAGGGATGATCTTTCGGTTGCAACTTGCTGAGGATTGTAGAGTAGTCTACTGGGGAAGAGGAGTTGTGGTCCTTTGATTTGTAGTAGTCGGAGAAGAAAACTCAAGCTGGGGAATCCTGATGTTGCTGGGGAAGTAAACCTTGTTGTCAGTCCGCTAGAGAGGCGACATCTTCGTTGGGGGAAGTCCTCGAGGATTCTTGAGATTGATTCAGATGGGGAAAGGTTTTCAGAGATTAAACCCTTGCTGGGAGTCATCCTATAAGAAGGATTTTGGGGAGATTTTCCATTGCCCCTAGTAGCAAGTGTTTGTGACATTGCCAGAAACTGTTTAATTGTACGTAACCCTTCATTGAGATTGATGTTCAATGCCCCAAGTGACGGAGATGGAGACTTGCCCCTGGTTACTCTGCATTTCTTCAGAGATTTCTTGAAATCTTGACTGGACTGCCCCAGGTGATGGACAATGATCATGCCATGCCCCTTGATTGGAAGGAGATTTGTCAATGGAAGTGTCATTCTTTGAAGTGATTTTGTTCACTGAGAGAGCTTTTGTTCACTGGATATTCATTGTGTGAATTTCTCCGCTGTCAAACAAATAGCCAAATGCAAACAATGATATTCAAATGATGCAAAGTTTATGCTTGTCTTGAAGTTTTGAAAAATGCGTTTTTTAGCAGAAAACTTTTTATAAGACAAATTCAACACAAGATTTAGAGCAAAGCCTTACAGGAGTCAGGATACCTTTTGTAACAGTATGCTTTTGAACTAACCCATGCTTTAATTAGGACTTTTGAAGGGTTGTAACGTGGCTTGGTTCACGGTTTAAGAAACAAAGGATAAAGGCTCAAAGTATATTTGTACCCACCCGCTCTTCGTGATGTTCTTCAATCCTAAACTCAGTTAATTGTGCGTCGGACTCTATTCGAATTTGGAACGACTTTTTGGTGATGGTTCACACAAGTTGGATTTTGGAAGGCAGTCATTTTTGCAACATTTTTTATGTTGTTGAGGATTTGTAGCGACCTCGTTCTTTTGATTTGTTATCCCTAACTTTTGCCTGACTGTTTCTGTTTTCGAGATTACAGTCAGCGGGATGCCCCAGCTTTCTTAAGCCTCCTTTATAGGTTTTGGCTCAGTGGGCTTTTTTTTTATTTGAGAGATTGACTGCCTATGAGATAAGGAACCACCACTGTCTTTTGATTCCAGAGGAATGCTTTTGATGTCGTCCGTTATATTATAAACTGAGAGTTTTGCGACTTCAATGCGCATCTTTTGAATTAACTGAGAGACTACCCTGCCCCAGGTTTAAATTAAAGGTTTCAATTTGTGTTTAAAATAGAAAACTCTTACTTCTTTGGCTCGAAGGGGTTGACTAGGGATTATCTTCCTTATAACTCCAGTGTTTAGGATTTGAAAGAAACGCCTGTACATCGTCAGCAAGGTCTGTCCAAAAGCATACTGTATGAGATTATGACATTGTTTCGTCATCCTTTTTCTAAAGGCATGTAACTTTTAGCAAGAGTTGAATGTCATAAGGAGAGTAAAAAGCATAGTTTAAATGTAATGAAAGGATGAATTCAAGACAAACATATGCAATGCATTAATGAAACAGAGTTTGACATTAATAGATAATTGTTTGAATAACAAAAGAAATTACAACTTGAAAATTCAAATGAAACAAAGACATTCTCAATGATTTGGCGTAGGATCAGTGATCAAACATGATCTCCTTGGCATCAATCAAGTCTTGGATCTTATTCTTCAAAGTCCAACAGTCGTCGGTGTCATGTCCAGGACTGTCAGAATGGTAGGCACATCTCACACTCGGGTTATACTTGGAAGAGGAAGTATCAGGATTTTGAGGAGGATCCTTTAGCGTGATTAGCTTCAACTTCAGCAAATGTTGTAACGCTTGAGACAAAGGCATGTTGATGTTAGTATACTGCCTTTCTTGATATCTTACCCTACGCCTATTGCTGTCTTTGTTGAACAGCCGTTGGATCGGAGATCAGGGTTGCCCCTACCTGTTGATCATGACGACTCTTTTGACCAGTCACTGCATTGGACTCTTTCTTCCCATTGTAGGGCTTTTTCTGAGCATCAGAAGGTGTAGCTTCTTGAATCTTCCCACTTTTGATTCCAGCTTCGACCCTTTCGCCGGTCAGTATTAGCTCGGTGAATCCGGCTGAAGATCTTCTTATCAAGTGTTTGAAATAGGGACCAGACAAAGTCCCAAGAAACATGTCCACCAGCTCCCTATCAGACAGAGGGGGTTGGACTCTTCCAGCAAGATCTCTCCACTTCTGAGCGTAGTCCTTAAAGCCTTCGCCTGTACCCATAGACATACCCTGAAGCTGAGTACGCGTGGGAGCAAGGTCGGCATTATACTGGTATTGCTTATAAAAAGCAGCAGCAAGGTCCTCCCAGTTGCGGATGTTAGCTCCTTCCAGTTGACAGAACCATTCAAGCTGAGTCCCTGAGAGACTGTCTTGAAAGAAATGGATCCACAAGTTCTTATCAGCAGTGTAAGGTTGGATCTTCCTCACATATGACCGGAGGTGCAGCTTGGGACAGGAAGCTCCGTCATACTTGGAAAAGGCAGGTGCCTTGAACTTATGGGGAATCACCACCCCATATGATAGACCTAGATCTCCGAAGTCCAGACCGGGCACCTTCTGTATTTCCATGGCGTTTAAACGGTCTTCCAGTTGTTTGTACTTATCCTCAGCAGGAGGATACTATTCTTCATCATAGTCTGTCTCGTTGTCTGAGACTATAGGGCTAGGAGCCCTCCTTTCTTGTGGAATATCTTTCCCTCCAGATGGGGTGGTCAGATCAACTTCATTCTGCTGCCCGTTTCCAAACCTGCGTCCAGTATTGAACAGGATGGTCCTCTTTTTCTTCTTCCTCCTCTCTTTCAGAATCAGGGTCTTCAGGTCCTGCTGACCCTTAGCTAGGCTCATGACCAACTCTTGAAATTGGGCATTCATGGCCTGGAGGGCCTTGATAGCTTGCTCAGTGGAAGGTTCAGTAGACATGATGATTGCTGAAATAAACAACAAAGAAGATAAGAGACTTGTACTGGGAGACCTGTTATGCAATGATATGTATGATATATGTATGCAATTTTTTCAAGGATCTCGCAGGGTAAACAAGAAACTGTTAGAATCTGAATCTGGTAGCTTGATTAAAGGAGCTTCATGTTGCTGAGAGTCCTTCTTCAAGAGTCAAGCTCACCATATCGAGTGGGTCATAGCCCCTGACTCAAGTTATTGTGCTTGGATTTCTAGACAACCTTGGCTAGAGGAAAATAAATCCCCTTTGCCCTTTGCTAGCCATTTGATTTACCATAACCTGCATCACAGACCCTTGATATCCTTGAAATGGTTAAAGAAATGTTAAGGCATGATGTTATGATGTGTATGCTATGCGTTTAAGCAAAAGTGTGAGATGCTGTAAGTAAACCCTGCAATAAGTCCAATTTATTGGATAAGGACTGTAAACAAAACCTGCAAGGAACTCATGTTGTCAGATAACAAGAATGTGCAAGTAGTTCAAGTTTGAAGGCACACAAGTCACACATATAGCCTTAAGTTTAGGCTGGCATGGAGTTTAGGCATTACCCTCTTTTAGTTTAGTTGGTTTAAACCTGTCCTAAAAATAGTAACCGGGTTCTAGAGGATCTCAATATCACTGACTACCCTCAATCGGTCATAATTCCAGTTTAGCAACCTTTTCTTGCGGCCGGAATCATCGCGAGAGTTTAGTCTCAATGAGTGTAGCATACTGCTACTGTTCTATGGCCAAGTTGGTCAATTTAAGGTTCTAAGGTCAGTTGGTGCTTAATGACTCCTTAGAAGACCCATATTCTCCTCGTTTCAACACAAGGGATATAGGTACAGACTAAGGTGCCACACCAACGTAGCTACTGCTTCATCCGTGTCGGTCTATGCCGGATAGATCCCTCACAGTTTATTGCTACTTACCTAAAAAGGATACCCCCAGATCCAGGTTAGGATCTATAGAACTCCGATACAAGCCCACAAAATTAAAGCATACAAAGCATACAATTGAAAACACAAGTGATCTAATCCTAAGGTACACCTCACTTATAGCAATCCCCAACAGAGTCGCCAGTTCTGTGATCGGTGGGAATGAGAACTGACTATTTTGGAATGCTGGTTCGCATTTGCGTTTGTTTTTTCAAAATGTCGCGGTAAGCAAGAGTCGCCCAAGTCTTTTATTTTATCCAACAAGGAAAGGACAAAAGCACAGAAAAATTCCTTTTCGAGATGTTTCTCGGGTTCGGGAGGTAGATTATAGAAAGGGAAGGTGTTAGCACCCTTTCTATCCGTGGTTATCCACGGGCTCTTAGGTACTTGCTCACTATGTTTTCAAAAGTTTGCTTTTCTTTGTGTTTGTGGGTTTTGAAAAGAGTTTTGTTTTTGAAGAGAGTGTAAGTGCGAAAAGTTTTGTTTTGTTTTTAAAATGAGCAAGTACTTAAGAACCTCTACCTACTCAAAAAGGAATTAAACTGTGCAAATGTCCTTTAGACAGTGCTATCCCACTATTGAGGAGTAGGTAGCACCGTCGTTGGAGTTTTCGGGTCAATTCGATTTAAGGGACATGTGGTCACTAAAGCAATGTTACGATGCTTTAGCGGTAACCCTAATGTCTTAGATCATTGTTATCGAGGCAACCGTTTCGAGGCAACTTTGATCTTTAGACAGGAGGGCGACCTCTAAGACTTCCTATACTCAATGACCACGTTCGAGGCAACCAAGTGAGATGTAGCCTAAGAGTGGCATGTGCAAGTGTATTATTTTTCTGTTATATTATCTTTGTACATGTTATGGTGAGCTACGATTGATTTAAAATTAAAGGTTAATCTTGTCATGCAATCCTAGTTAGCATACATCTAAACAGTTAATATATGTACAGGAATTTAAAGTGCGGGAATTGTAAATCCTACGCTATTACAAAGCTTCGGGGAGGGGGATTATTTACATGTCCAAAATTGGGGGAATAAAGCAGTAAAGCGTAAAAGTCTTAGTTAAGCTATTACAAACCAGTAAGCAGTTACAATAAAATAAACGCGCGTGAATCTGAAAAAAAACCTAAGAATAAGAACTTTTGTTGTTTTATTTTATTTTTGGGAAAATGTTCAATGTTCAATTAAATCAAATTTAATTAATTAAAAATATTGATTAAAATTAACTCTAAAACGTACCTAATATTTTTTGCATTTTTTGTTTATGAAAAGGATTGAATTCAAGTAAATCCTAAGTCTACTGATTTTAAAATTGGAGAAAATAAGTTAAAATAATTACCTAAATTAATCCTAATTCTAAGTTACTTATTTTTATGATTTTTATGTTGATTAAAAAAAACAAATAAAATGGTCCAAACGAAAATGAAATCAGGCAGTAAATCAAGAAAAAAAATGATTCTGGAGGCCTGGGTCGAAAGAGGTGTAGGTTGTCTTTCGACCCAGTGAAGAGGCTGGATCGATGGTGCATGAGGGGCTGCACTCTGAGGGTGTTCGATCTGGACATGTCATCCTTCGATCTGGAAATCCTGGGTCCAATTCGAAGCTAAACTGCTGAGCTTCGAAACTCTGAACAGGAATCTGAGAATGTAGTTCCTGCAAAACGAAACAGATGTTAAAGGTCCAGGGGGGGTTTTACCCCCTGATTAGAATCTCCCTCTTATTCGCACCTGCTGAATCTGGGTCTGGGTTTGTTTTATCCTGGGATTCGAAGAAGAAACTCAGATTGTGCCCAAGCAATGGCACAATCTCATCTTTGCGTTGTAGCTTATATGTAGCACATTAAATCATTCACAAACAACAGTAATAACGTGAATATGCAATCAGAGATCGAAATGAGTTTGAGATTAGATTTCTTTTTACCAAACAGAAGTGCTTTGATCTGTGATTCTGAGTGTGGAATGGCTTGTGCACGGATTGGGTATGGCTTCCTGGAAGTGCTGATGATTTTTTGGCAGCGTATCTCCAAGTTCTCCCTGTTTCTTTTCTCTATTTTTTTGTGTGTTTTTTCGTTGTTGTTGTTCACCCTTTGAAATGTGCCACTGGCCCTTGTATTTATAGGAGCGCGGGGGTCTAGTAACGGCAAGAGACAGCCAATTAAACAGGCCATTAAAGCCAGGAGACAAGAATCAGACACATTAAATTATTTCCTTTTTTGAAATATTCATGTCTCTTTGGAATCTGGAAGGAACCTGAACAAGTTTTGATTTTCGAATGCCTTCAGGCCATGCTCTTCGATTGGCCTTGAGTTGCCTCCTTCGAATGGACTTCTCATGTACCTTTCAAATGAGCCTTCTGAATGCTTCTTCGAATGGTCTTGAGTTGCTTCCTTCAAATGGACCTCCCATGTATCTTTCGAATGGGCCTTCTGAATGCTTCTTCGAATGGTCTTGAGTTGAACAAAAACACTCTGGTCGAATCAGCTCTTTAGGAACAGAAAAGGCAAGAATCTGGCCTTTAACTCAGGAATTAAATCCACAATCAGCATTTAATTATTTCCATATTTGCAAGGGAAACATGCCATTTTCTCATGTTCAGTGTACCTGGACATGTTTTTGAGTGCCCTCTTCATGGCTTTGTTAACAGGCCAATCGAAAGGCTTTGTTAACAGGCCAATCGAAAGGTGTTGTTCATGCTAATCGAAGGACATGGTTCACATGTCTGTCGAAGCTGCCTTGACACAATGCTAATCGAAGTGCTTGTCCATAATGCCAATCGAAAGGCTCCTTCAGAATACCAATCGAAGGGTCTTTCAGAATGCCAATCGAAGTGCTTGTCCATAATGCCAATCGAAGTGCTTTGTCCATGCCAACCGAAATGCTCCTTCAGAATGCCAGTCGAAGGGTCTTTTCAGAATGCCAATCGAAAGGTACTTAAAGCACCACTCAAAAATTTTCTTTTTCCTTAGGCAAGGGTTTGTGATCAGCCATGCAGGGGGAAGACTTTGGAAAACATGAGAGGGCAAATTTTGGGGTACAACACTATTATTCAAACATCTAGCAGTTAATGGTTGTGGAGAATAAATTGCGGAAAATAAATCTAAGCTATTACAAGGCGTCGGGTACTTACATCGCCAAAAACAAACCCTTAAAATTAAATGCGAAAAAGTAAATAAAAGCGGTAAATAAAATCCTAAGTTAAAGCTATTACATCCTCGGAGCAATTACAATTATATGGATCAAAAATAATATGCGCGCGAGAAAATTGAATCGGAACGTCCTAGGGTTTTGACCCTTTTTATCCAATAAAACATATTTTGTTATTTTTTGAATTAAGAATTAAGTCTAAATTAAAAATGGAATTAATCAATTAAAAGAAAATATTTTTGAGTTTTTTTATTTTAATTAATGAAATAAAATTAGAAAGGTAAAAATATATCAAAACCCTAATTCTAAATCAATTTTAATTTATTGCAAAATATATTATCATTAAACCTAATTTAAAACTAAATTAATTGGTTAATTTTTATTTACAAAAATAAATAATGAAATTAATAAATATTATTTTTTGGTGTTTTCTGATTTTATAAAAAAGTTAGTTTGTTAATTAATTGATTAAGATAATAATAATAAAAAGCAAAAAAATATGAAAAGAAAATAAAAACATAAGCAAACTTTGGGGGGTGCTGGGCCTGAAGAAGGTGTTTGAGTTGCAATTTCCAGGCCCAAACACAAGCAGCCTCGTTTGACTTTCTGAATAGCCCACATGCTTGTTGACTCTGGCCTATGGTAGTCCTTCCATCTAGACCATTGGATCTGTTTTGCAAGCCACGTAGCCTTCCAGATCTGCAAGCGCATAGTGGTCCACTCTTTGAACGTCACATGGGAATACCTGAAGAAGAAAAATAAACAAGGTTTTGGGGGACCTGGGATTCGAAGGAGCTTGGGTTTCCCTTCGATCCAAGGGGCTGATTGAAGGTGCCTACGAGACTGCACGTACGGGGCGTTCGATCTGGATATGACATCATCCGATCTAGAATTCTGCAAGGAAGTTTGTTAGAAACACAAAATATATGACCTGGGTATCGAACCCATGTCCTTTTCGCTGCAACGCCTCTTCCTCGCCAACCTAGTTGAAATATATTTATTGGTACAAATGAATCTGCAATGTTACATTAGAAACAAAAACACAGTATTTAATTTAAATATCGAATCTGCATGCTCAGTTGCCCAACATGGTGTTAACCCATCGAGAACGAGTTATAGTTGTGCAAATCGAAGGTAAGCTCAGATCGTGCCTTCTTACTCACATGTAACACACTCAAACACACATGAATATTAGCAGCAATATGTATATATGTTCAACATGAATTTAAATCACACTTAAAATTTTGAGATCAAAGGAAAAATTACCCACGGGGGGGTTGTATGAGGGATGCTTCACGATTCAAATATTAGTCTGGACAGAGACTACGCGCAAAACCGGCTTTTAGTGTGACAATCTTTGGCAACTTTATGGAATCTCGTGGGGCAGGCAGCGTTTTCTTCTAAGCCAACCTCCGTGCGTTTTTTCGTCTCTGCAGACTTTTTTCTTGTTGATTTGTGAGGCTTGCTTGTATATAATGGAATGAATTAGGGTTGAAAACCTGGCCTCAATCTTCCTCCATCAATGTCTTGATTCTTGATTTGATTCACTTTGAATATCATTCCAAAAATAGCCTAATTCAATCTTTTTGTCTACACCATGCCTTTACATGGATTTGATTTGATTTCTTCATAAAGACTTTCTATTTTTGATTCAATCACGTGTCAATCTGCTTTCATGCGTTACTGCCAGCCCGTTATGAGCTGTTTAGGCCTCCAACATGATAAAAATCGAAAGCTGACCTACCCCTGCAGGTCCACTTCCCTTCGAATTTGCTTTCTTCGATGGCTTCAAAGTCCAATTCAAACCAACTTTCCCTAGTATAACCTTGCTCTCCTTACTGGTTCTGAGTCGAATTGTGCCAGCTTCAATACTAGGGCTCCTTCGATTGAACCACCCTTTGCTTCGATCTCCTGTCCTTTTGAAGAAAATTCCCTATTAGGCAACTTCGACCAGCTCTTGGCCTCGTGATGAGTCTAAATTCTGATTCGAAGTATTCAGAACTTCCTTCATCAGAGCATCTCAGATTAAGGCAAACTCTATACTGAAATGCCACTCGAAGGTCATTTCATTCAGATATTCCGATTGAGGGAAACTCTGAAGTTCCAGTCGAAGGACCTTTATCAAAATGCCAATCGAAGGCCACTACTATAATACCAATCGAAAGATACTTGTTAAACTACCAATCGAATGCCACTGCTACAACGTCAATTGAAAGATACTTGTTAAACTACCAATCGAATGCCACTGCTACAACGTCAATCGAAAGATACTTATTAACCTGCCAATCAAATGCCACTGCTACAATGTCAATCGAAAGATACTTGTTAACCTGCCAATCGAAGAGCCTTGTTAACAGGCCCATCGAAGGACTTTTGCCCATGCCAATTGAAGGGGGCTATGTAGATACCCATTGAAATGCATTTTGGGGATGCCAATCGAAGGAAACTTAGAAACATCACTCACCAATTTTCCTTTTCTTTAGGAAAAGGTTTGTGACCAACCGTGTAGGGGAAAAAATCATGGGAAACATGAGAGGGTAAATTTTGGGGTACAACAGTATCCAATTAACAGAGAGCCAATAAGTACATTAGTACAGATTAGAAAATAATGGGACGATTAGCCGGTAATTAATTTGCAGGATTTGGTCGATTTGTCCGAATAATTATACGGAACAATTGTTGTGGTTAATTATGAAGATGCAGGTGGTGAATTTTGTTGCATTGCCTCTAACTATTGGCAAGAATCAAGTTGAAGGCTTGTTGTCAAAGTTGAATAGTTGTGGTTATGTTGTTGTTAATATTTGTTGTTGTTGTTGTTATGTTGCCTCTATTTATTGGCAATATAAAGTTGTAGGCCTATGACTAATGTTGAGATGTTGTGTTGTTGTGATTGTCTTTGTGAATTCTTGTTGATAATGTGAAGTTGCAAAGAATTTTAGATGATGATAAATGACCTATATTTGCTGGTAATAATGGTGATGTGGGCTTATGCCTTGCGATGAATGATGATGGTTGTGAGTATGTAATAGTGCATTCATTGAGTCACATACATTTGCATACTCTGTGATGGCCTGGATTGACAAACTGCGAAGAAGGCTTATGCCTTGTTGATGCCTCTATTTATTGGCAGATTTTTAAGATGGGAGTTCTGCTCCAATGGTACCACATTCATGTGCATTGTAATTGAGTCATAGTTGATGTTGCATCTTGAGTTGTGGTGATGTTATTTGTTGTTGCTTTATGTTGTGGACTTGTTGTGACAAGTATTATCTAAAAGCTGTGAGTTAGTAGTTATGTCTTGCTGATGTTTGTTGTGATTAAAGTTGTTTGTAAGTTGTGAAGTGGTGATTTTATATGATCTGATCTAATATATTATTTATCATACGACTTTTTATATTGTCTGATATCTCACCCGTTCTATTTGAATATTGTTCTCTGTTGGTAACGTGCAGGTAATCGAGAAGGATAATTGTTACTTCGTTAGTTTGAGTCGGTGTCGTCGCTCTGATACGTATCACTCGGGAGGATGAACGCTTGATGTTTAGTTGTTGATCAGTTGCTGAATTTTTAAGTTGATTACATGAAATAATTGTTGTCTAGAAGTTGTTTTAGTTGAATAAAAGATGTTAAGTGAATTGAAGTTGAGTATGTATATTCTGCTGCTTATCAATAAAAAGTTGTTTGATTTTAAAGAATAAAGCAGGCTGTTATTGGTTCATCCGAATTAAGTGTTATGTATCTATTTTATATGCGATTAAATGCAGTTTGATTTTAATTTAAAAATATAGCATCCTATTTATGTTGAACTCTGATTTTATTATTATCCATCGGGTAGAAATAGGGTGTTACACCTGGGACATAGGGGCCATCAAAATTGATGAATATCACGAGGAGATGCATGAATGTCTTGAGGCAAAACCCCAAAAAGTGAATCTCATCAAGAAATCCATGAATTTCACGGGGAATACCACTCCCAAGGCGTGAAATTCATCTTGAACACATGAAAGTCACACGAAAATTTTCCATAAAGTATAAAACTCATCTGAAAGCAGGCGTAATCGCGGAAAGAAGCACTTACTTGATCAAAGCTGGAACGAAATTTGCGGCGGGAGACGCGACGGTGCTTGCGTCTGAGAGGAAATCAATAGTGGAGAGGAGAAATATGAGAGAAAAAGCTTGAAAATGTCGCAAATGAGCCCTTGAACCCTATTTATAAAACCCGCGCGGAAGATAAAGCATCACGTCAGATAACGTTTTAGCGTTCCGCCTCTCCACCGCTCACACGCTCAGGTCATGATGACCCATACTCCCTAGGCCATCATTCCACCTTAAAGGCTACGCCACATAGCCTATGAATTAAAAGTCTTATGATCTTTCAGACTCCCCGACAGTCGAAGAACACATGGACTCTTCCCGCGAGCACGCCTCAACTTCCATCCAAAAAAGCTATCATATAAGGTCGTCCACATTCCCCGACAAAAGTTGGTGCCTCGACGAGCTACGTCCGTCAGACATACGAGTTGGTCTTAAGTCATAACTCCTCCACTTAGGAACAATGACTTGGTGGGCTCATGTTTTGGATTGGACCCGCACTCGACCCAAACATCATACAAGACCCAATCCAACTATGTTGTATGGAAAGCCCATAATGAATGAACCTACCCTTGACCTACGCTGGGCAGGATCCGCCCCTTACGTTGAGGACATATCCTCTACGCATCCTCTGAGGACATCCTCTCCACATGACTGCCGAGGAGGATCAGTGTTGCCCAGGTGTTCGTCACGAACGTACCCTCCTCGTAGGGCAGACACCCAAGGCTTCTCCAAATATCACGAAGTTCTCTTAATCTTGAAAAGACAGCGTCCACACCTCCCTGATATTTTAGGGAAGTTCACCCAGGATGAAGATCACATGCTGGTCTCCGCTACACACATAGGTCTTGGCAGTCTCCATTTTGGGTCTGCCCAGTCGGTTCAACATGGGGATCTTGGTTCAGCGCTGGGGCCTATACATACCCTCTTACATTAGAGGGTCAGGTATTCAGTCATTTACTCTCTTATCTCCTACTTACATTTTACTCTAAATCTCACTTTAGCATCAGAGTATCTTACATGTACCCCCACTTTACCTTCAACCACCACACAATTTTAATTCATAAACTATTAACGATTTATTCTGAAAAGTTAGGATGAAACACTAAATTGATTTTCATAGTTATAAAGTCACTATATAGATTTTCCAAATATGAATGATAAATAATTGGTAAGAATCCTACCCTCGTTAAATACTATTTTTGTGTACGACCCTAATAGATTTAGCTTTATGCTTAGATTCACTCATCACTTCTTACCCTTTTCAATCCTATACGTGTACACAAAATTATGCTTCTTACTCATAAGCATTAGATACGAACATCATAATATTTTATATTATTTATTATAAACTTTAATTCAACATACATGAGAAACGTGTGAGAATCATAAAAAATGAAGAAAAAAAAAACATATAGCACAATTTTCTCTCTCTCTCTCTCTCTATTTTGTTGGTCAACCTTTGCTCATTGTCTCACTTTCTCTTTCCCTTCCAAGTCATGTCTTCTTTGGTGGAATGGACTTGAAAGCATTTTTGTGGTAAAAAACTATTCATTTTCTTGAATTCTGTTATGTCTTTGTATTATATTTTTTGAAACCTTCCATGGACCACGGTCAACTTTTCATATGCTTAACTAATTCTCTTACTGTTCCTCAAGATTTGTTTCTGTTTCTGTTTCATTCTCCCTCACAAGCTGCTATTGAGTGATTTCATCTTCAATCTCAAATCAAACACTGACCCTGTATGTAGTTTTTCTTTTAATCTCTTACCCTCATCATTTAATTGCTAAAAATCTAAACTTTTTCATTCTCAATCTTCATATCTTTAATGGGTCATCAAGTAGACCAAAATGGTATAAAAATATCTTAATTTTTTGTTTCATGGATTCTTACTTATGTTTCTTGACTTACAAGTGATTGTGGAGAAAATCCCATCTAAAAAAAGTGATTTTTTGAGCTTTTTTAGCTAGAGTTGTGTTGTATCCTTAAAGGGTTATGAACTATGAATCTGATTATTATTTTTTTTGGTTGAAAAATTAAGTCAACCTATCCGTTGACTCAATTTGAGGCTTAAAAGAGTCATGGATAATTCAAATGAAGCATCATCATCATTGAGTTTTGTATCATCACACATATCAAATGGTTCAAGCAATACTCACAATGAACATGTTGCAAATATTGAAATTGTGAGTTTGAATAAGCTCAGTGGAAGCCTTGAGAAGCTATTGAGTGATGTTGTTGATTATGATTACTGTGATGCTGAGATTGTTGTTGAAGAGATTCCGGTCGGTATTCATCGGTGTATACTGGCTTCGCGGAGTCAGTTTTTTCATGAACTTTTTAAGAAAGGGAAAGATGGAGATTTGAAGGATGGAAAGGGAACCGGAAAGCCGAGTTATCAGATGAAAGATTTGGTGTGTTATGGTAGGGTTGGATATGAAGCTTTTGTTGTTTTTTTGCATTATTTGTATACTGGAAAGTTGAAGGCTCCACCAATTGAAGTGATGACTTGTGTTGATGAAGCTTGTATTCATGATTCGTGTCGTCCGGCTATTGATTATGCGTTGGAACTTATTTATGCTTCTTCCACATTTCAGATGAAAGAGCTTGTTTTGCTTTTTCAGGTATATCTAGTCTGCATCAATTTCTTGTACTTTTTATATCAGCTATTATATCAATTGTTTAGGGTTTTTGGGAAGGATCCGGTTTTCAGATTTGGATTGTTTGTTGTTAGCAATTTCCCAAATTCACGATAGCACATCAGTGGTCGTTGTATCAAGATCAAATGTTCCGTCTGATCTCAATCCAACTACCACTGATATGCTAACCGCGTGAATGGGAGGGATTGTGCCTTTGTGATATGGAATAGGTTAAAAGAAGAAGAAAAACCCGAGTCTTTTTTCCGAATTGATCTAATAAAAATATCTCTTTACTGATGCAGAGGTATCTTCTAAATTTTGTTGATAAGGCTCTTGTAGAAGATGTCATTCCTATTCTTGTAGCTGCCAATCATTGCCAACTAGACCAGCTTCTCTCTCATTGCATTCAAAGAGTAGCAAGGTCTGACATGGACATCATATCTTTGGAAAGAGAACTTCCTTATGAAGTTATGACCGAAATCAAATCGCTCCGAGTCCAATCTCTTCCAGAATCATCACCTGATGCGATGGAAGTAGAGCCTGTGATTATGAACGATAAGAGTATCAGGAAAATCCTTAAAGCATTGGACTCTGATGATGTTGAGTTACTAAAGCTTCTTTTAGACGAATCTAGTGTGACGCTTGACGATGCCTATGCTCTACACTACGCTTGTGCTTATTCTGATTCTAAGGTTGTTCAGGAAGTTCTTACTCTAGGATTGGCGGATATTCTCCTTAAGAATCCGCGCGGATACACTGTTCTTCACGTGGCTGCAAGACGAAAGGATCCGTCTATTCTGTGTGCATTATTGAAGAAAGGAGCTTGTGCATCAGAAACCACTCTTGATGGACAAACTGCTCTTTCGATTTGTCAGAGATTGACGAGACGAAAGGATTATAATATGAAGACAGTGCAGGGTAAGGAGTCTCATAAAGACAGGCTTTGTGTTGATGTACTTGAGAGAGAAATGAGAAGAAATTCTATGTCGGTGGACATGTCAGTTTTGTCGCAGTTAACTGCTGATGATTTGAACATGAGACTGGATTACCTTGAAAATAGAGGTACTAATTACTCGTCTAGTTCACGTTCTTTCATTGATTTAGCGTGTGTTTGATTCCGTTGTGAAAAAAATTGATTCCGCGTGAATTGATTCTAGTTAAAAGTGAACTAGAATCAACTCATTTTTACACGATGAGTTCATCAAATATTAATTTTTGTCATCGCAGATCCAAACACATGCTTAGTTGCTATTATCTTTTATGAATATGCATGCATAAGAATCGCAACAAAACATCTGCTCCAGTCTTTTGAATTCGGAAACATATTATGTACAAGAAAATAACATTATTTGTCATATGTTGCAGTTGCATTTGCTAGACTGTTCTTTCCTGCAGAGGCTAGGGTAGCCATAGAGAATGCCGAGGCCGATTCAACACCACTCTACGCAACTTTGTCGGCTCTTAAAGGAAATATAAAAGAAGTAGATCTAAATGAAACTCCTTCTTTTAGAACAAGAAAACTCCAATTAAGATTACAGTCCCTTGTAAAAACAGGTATGATCAAAAGTATTTTTCAATAATTCCGTGTCACTTCTGTCAAAAAAAAAAACTTGTTATAACGGTTTCATGTTTTATTTTGTATACAGTTGAGAACGGTAGGCGTTTCTTTCCGCATTGTTCGGAGGTGCTTGATAAGTACCTAGAAGACGAGATGCCGGATGTTCATGTCCTAGAGAAGGGAACTGAGGAAGAGCAAAGAACGAAGAAAGCGCGGTTCATGGAACTTAGAGACGAGGTGCAGAAGGCATTTCACAAGGATATGGCTGAAAATAACCATTCACATTTTTCATCTTCTTTGACTTCTACAACATCATCTTCAACAAGAAGGGAAAGTCTTAACCACAAAGTGAGGAGAAAATGAAGTCCTTGTTGTTATAGAGTGTAAGTTTTGGTCTTTTGAAGTAGTGTTGAAACTTGTATGTATTTTTCCAATAAGATATTATATAGAAATGACCGATGGATAATATATGATCTGGATATATGTTTATAAGTCAGGATAATTTTCACCTTACAGAACAGATTTTCTCACTAGGCTTTGTTTGGTTAATAGTAATACTAATAATTTGGAAGAAGATTCATATGATAATGTAAAAACGAAAAGTGTATGTTTGTGAGGTCCACTTGATTGTTGACTTGACTCATCATCATTGCTTAGAAAAAAAAGGAGGAAATTTTATGAATTTTAAATTTGGTAGATTAACTGAACCTTGTGTTAGAAATTTAGGGTGTGATAATCCTGGATAACTTCGATGAATCGTGTTCGTACACTTTCCGAACAAAGTATTTCGACCATATTCTTGTCTGGGTTCACGAAATCTTTGTGGGGATAATTCTCGAAGAAATTATGTTTCCGACAAAAGAAAACGAATTGTAATTATAGAGAGAATGATGCGTTTTTTCCTGTATACGAGACCGAGGCCGAACGACTCCTTATATAGGAGAACAGTAATTGAAACGAAGAGACACATTTGTTCGAAACGAATATGTCCGTTGGGAAACAGTTATGTCCGTTGGGAAACAGTTATGTCCGTTGGGGAACAGTTATGTCCGTTGGGGAAAGGATTCAAAATTTTTGCACGGGGCGCTGCCCCGCACCCCGCCCGCTGACCTAGCAGCGGGACCCCAGCCAGGGGCTTCCGCCCCTTGGACCCCGCGGGGCGCTGCCCCGCACCCCGCCAGGGGCTTCGCCCCTTGGAACCCCGTTTCAATTATTCGTATTCAATTATGTATTGGCTCGACGAGCGTGCACTCCGCACTTCCCTAACTCGTCTCCGAACTTAACGCATAATTGCATCGGCCTTTAGAAATCACATTACTACTAAAATACATTGGTGATACAAAATCGCGAACACCTTGAACCATGCAGAATTATTGTTTATATAAAAGTCATAAAAAAATATGATTAATTCATGTAACACGTGATTAGGAAGAACATGCTACAGTTGATTGTGTGCTAACTCTAACTTACAGATCTTGTTTTCTTGTCTATGGATCACAAATCTTTCTAGTTGTTTTATATAGATTTCTTTTAAGAAAGTTGTTTTAACATCCATTTTGTGTACTATTAAATTATAAATAGCAGTTATTGAAATAAGTACCATAATGGATATTTTCTATATTTTCTAGTGACTGGAGAGAAGGTGTCGAAGAAATCTATATTTTCTCTTTGTCTAAAATCCTTGGCTACAAGGCGAGTCTTGTATTTATCAATAGTTCCATCAGGTTTTAGTTTCTTTTTCAAAACTCATTACAACTGATTCGTTTGCAATCAGGAGACAAATCTACTAAGTTTCAGGTCTTGTTAGATTTTAGAGATTCTATCTCATCATTAATAGCTTCTTGCCATAAATTTGTTTCAGAGATGACAAGATTTCTTGAAGATTTAACAACTCTTACTCTTTTACTTCGTCAAAGTTCTGTTTCTACATTGTCGTTGCTTTCTGTATTTCTTATCACATGAATGTGTCTCGATTGCGTGTCTCCACTATTTCTCGATTTGAAAGAAAATTTATCTTCATAGAATTCAACATCATTTTATTTTATGATCACGTTTGCATTTAGGTCATAAAACATATATGCTTAACTGTTTGCTGCATACCCAATGAATACATATTCATACGCTCTACTAGTGAGTTTAACTTGTTTTTTATCCATAATTCTGACATAAGCCAAAAAGTCCCAAGTTTTCAAATAAGACAAATTTGATTGTCTTTTCTTTAATATCTTATAAGGAAAAATCTTACTTTTAGACTTGGGAACTCTATTCAGGACATAATAAACAGTCAATAAAATTCCCTCTCCACCAGTGAGGTGTAGAACCAGAATTCATCATAATTGTAACAACAAATTCAGTAAAAATTATATTCTTTCTTTCTGCTTTACCATTCATTTCAGAAGAATATGGAGCAGTCGTTTCATGTACAATTCCATAATTTTTATTTAAAAAAATTAAATAACTCAGAATCGTATTCAGTTCCTCTATCATTACGAAGTCTCTTAACCTTCTTACTAATTGATTCTCAATTTCAGTTACATATATCTTAAACATGTAAAGCACTTCACTTTTATTCTTCATTAAGTATACATAAGTATAATCAGGAGAATAGTCAATAAAAGTGATAAAATAACGTTTATTATTTCTAGTTAAAGCTCCATCTAATTCACATATGTCAGAGTGTATAAGATCTAGGGGATCAGATCCTTTAATAATTGATTCATGCGAAGTCTTAACTATTTTATCTTGACTATAATTTCACATTTATTTGAATCATTGACATTTAACTTAGGGATTAGGCCTAAGTTGCTTGCATTAGAAATAACTCTCTTATTAACGTGACAAAGTAACATGTCAAATATTAAAATCACACTAAGAGTAAATAGAAGGAGAAATTTTATTCAAATCAACATTCAACTTAAACATGCCATCAGTGGCGTACCATTTCCCAACAAAAATATCATTCTTAGTGATGGTGTACAAATTTGCACCTATAGTTTGACTAAACACTGCCTTATATAAAAGAAAATAAAAAACAAGATTCTTTATAATTTCAAAAACGTGCATGACGTCCTTCAAGATCAAAGTCTTTTCTGAGGCGAATTTCAACTCAACATCTCCAGTTCCAGCAACATTAGTGGTGTGAGCATCTCCCAGCAGCACTTTCTTATCTTCAGCATTCATGTACGTCTTGAACATAGCAGGATCGTAACAGACATGACAAGAGGCGCTGGTGTCTATCTACCAACCATCACTTCCATCAACCATGTTGACTTCGGTGATCATAACAATGAATTTCTCATCAGTCAGGTTAACCTGTGCATTTGAACCGACAACAGGTTTAGGGATGCTTTTACATTTCTTAGCCATATGACCCAGTTTCCCATAATTGTAGCAAGTGAAAACCAGAGCATCATTTCTTTGAGGTGGTGGTTGCTGCCTAAAAATCGAAGTAGATGGGGCCCTAGAGGGATTCTCATTCTTAATTTGGTTCACAATATTGCAGTTTTGATTCTTTAAAGGTTTGCTCGTTGGCTTCAGAACCACGTTGAATTTCTTTTTGTTGTTTCAAACAACTAAGACTCCATCTTTCTGATCTTGTCTTTGGGATTCCTCTTCAATTCAGAGGGGAGTAATCAAACTCTCGATTGAAAATTCATTAGTTTTATGTCGAAGCAAATTTTTGAAATCTTTCCAACCAGGGGGCAACTTGTCAATTATATCAACAATCTGAAATTGTTCATCGAGGGGCATACCTTCAGTTATGATTTCATTGTAATTTTGTGAATTTTATGGCTTTGAGCTTCCACATACCTTTCATCCACCATCTTATAGTTCAAGTAGCGACTGACAGCATATTTCTTTGCACCTGCTTCTTCAGTATCATATTTCATATGCAGAGCTTCCCATACCTGTTTAGCAATCTTACAATTACTGTAGTAATCGTACAAATCGTCACCAAGGTTGTTCAAAATGGGGATTTTGCAAAGATAATTTCAAATGACAATCTCTTTCTTGATTTGTAAATCATCTCGTGCGGCTTTAGCTTTTTTCATCATCTACTGTGGCTTTAGCTTTTGCAACAGAGTCTAATTCAGTTGAGTTAACAACTCCGTCTGAATTCACAGTTTGGTTACCATTAATTTGTTCGGTAATCTAGAAGGAACAACAACAATATCTTCAGTCAGAATGTAGGCAACCTTCTTTAAAGTTAAGAAAATTTTCATCTTAGCTTGTCAACGTTTGAAGTGAGAACCCTCAAACTTAAATGGTTTGTTAGAGACAAAGTCGGCCGCAATAGTACTCATAACTTCCTTAGTAGTCATGGCAGTTAAATAATTGTCTTAAAATGGTTGTTTTCGATTTTGGAAAATTACCACAAAGAAATTATCGGGACGAGTCACATACTAGGTCGCTTTTTTAAGAGGTTTCGTCGTACTGCCAATAATTATGCAAAGCAATCGAGTTTCGACGACGTCTCCAAGATAAAATATCTCGTTCAAAGTAACGATTATCATTTGTGCTGTAGTGAATCGTTCAAAGAAATATACCTTCAGATGGTGTTTAAACCACTCACTGTGTCTGAAAATAATACAAGCGTTGATGGCGTGGTAAGCCACTAAAAAACAGAAAAGAAAAAAATTTCAGGTGAAGTAGAGCAGAGAGAGGAGAGAATTCGAATATGAAATTCTGGAGTGAGGAACAAGTGATGGAAGGTTCTCTATTTATAGTTGAGGATGTAATCCAACTAAAAAGAAAATAATATGAGAAATGGAGCGAATTCGGCCCATTACTAGTCGTTACAAACTTGGCAGTAAGGAGGCCAGAGACTTGGTATACAAGAAAAAAAATACAATCAACATTTAGGGTTAAGTTAGTAATTACATCATTAATTAATAATTAATAATAATTAATAAATTGTGACACACATAATTAATTAACATATACCACACGCGAAAATTAATTAATAATAATAAATAATATTAAATCATTTTTTCCATTTTGAGAACCAAAAAAATTATTGGATCAAAGCTTAAGACTGAGTTAAGCCGAACCAGTCGGAAGAACGACGACAACAGAGGTGTGCGTGTGTACCAATTTGTAAAATTAGGTACCCTTAGAGCCTAATCCAATTTGTCCACTTAAAATATATAAACATTACTAAAGTGTACTCTCTCTCCTAGAACTTTAATAAACTTTTTCAAATTCACTAATACATTTTAATTCATACTTATGCTCATTTATTATCAACTTAATACCATTAATTTCTTCCAAATCCTCTATCCAAGTAATCTTACCATGATTTCTAACAAGTATAGTAGTGAGTTGATTTGCAATGACTAAGCCAATGCAGCATCATAAAAATTGGTTGAAGCTTTATATTCAGGTCACCAATTGTGGCTAATTTGTACAACTCAAAGATGAGTAAAATTAATCATAAACAAATATAGTGCTTAGCATTAAACACTTTTTTCTATGAAGGGTTTTTTTTTGTTTTTGTTTTTTTATATTTGGAGATATTTCCGTAGGTGATATTCAAATTTTAGTTTACTATACTATACGAGATACTAACATCATAAAAAAAAAAGTACTACAACATTTTAATATTCCACTTAATTGCTAGCCTAAAATTAAGAGAAATTTGTGTGAATTCTACGTCATTGGAAAATTGAAAATGCTCTTTATTTGTCTAGAGATACAAATTTGGATGCCCATTAAATCATACAAAAATGCGCTATTTTAAAATCCATATCATTTTGAATAAAATATGATCTACATATACATCTTCATACGTTATTTAGGTGTATTTGAAGATATATTTTTATATATTATTTAAGTGTATCTGGAGATATATCTTTAATATATTCCCTGAATGATTTCAGAACAACACCATTATTGTTTTAACATTGTAACTTTTTTGAGACCAAGTTATATTAAAGTAAATTCAAGTAATATTAAAGTGAAAGTAAAGTTAAAATTCATACACTAATTAAATAAATCGAAAGAGTCAAGACCATATATAACATTTGTCTGAAAATACAAAAACATAATACATCCAAACATAAACTATTGGGTATGTAAACCCCTACCTTTTCCTATGTATGTACTGCACGACATTATGTAACTCGACAATCATTCCTTCACGAGGGAAATTGAGGACTGACATCCTCAAACAGTCTTGTCCCCATGTATGATATACTCATCTCCACGACACACCGACAGATTACTGATACGCTCTCGGTGTAATTATCCCTAGCCTCAAGTACCTCCTGATTAGTCGGCCTAGGTGGTCTTCTAGAAGTGTCTGGTATCATGATAGGGTGTGAAACCCTATAGAACCATGTCATATAGCCGTCAACGTAAACCTATTAAAAAGGAGTCGGCACCCTGCAATATTTTTCTGGTACCATGTGACACTTAGAATCCTCTAGTATTGCATCAATATCTCTACAGTGAAAGGATGGAGGAGTGAACTCATAAGTGGGTCACAAAATAATCTCCAATAGCCAAAGTATCACATCACTCGCTCGGGCAGATAAGAAAACATCATAGTTGACCCATATGTCATCCATCTAGAGTATAAGGAAATGGCGTCCAACGGACGCGTCTCGAGGTGACCACCGTATGGGCATAAGAAAATTTTATCTAGTACATGACAATTAAGATACACTTTGAATGGCTCGACTGCACTATTCCTTTGTACGAGATAAATACAGCAGTATGTGGCCAATTCTCATTGTAGGCAAGCACAACTTTCCACCCAATGATGCAAGTGAAGTGTGAGATGATTCATCCCCGAAAATGGTTAAAATACAATATTAAAAACAAGTGTAACAAATGAATTATGAAAATATTAGTAACAGTAAATTAACATAAGCAACATGAAGCTCCCCGTGACCTGTTTTGTCTTCCATAAAAAAGCCTCGCCCAACTTCGAGTACAGGTAGACCAAACAGGCGCCCCTAAGTTGTACTCATGAATTGCCATCAAGTCAATGAAGTACTTAAGGTAGACCATGTCGATATAGGTTGAACTTTTGTCCACATATGTTGATGTGCCAACCAGGAACAAGAGGTAAGACCTCAATACACACTACCGATGGTACTCAACCTTCATATCATCATCTTTGACATATAGGGCCCACTACAAATGTTCTTTATAAAGTTTTTCCAAAAAAAAAAAAATCTTGCATGAGCACCTCTTATGTGCTAACTTCCTCCCTTGAGTCCTTAGTTGGGCTAGCTCCCAAATGGGTGATCATCATCTCGACGACTTCCTCTCTGAAATTTTGTTTGTCGCAGGATAAATATTGGACATGATGTCTAGAACAATATGTAAAAATTACTTATGAAATTTTAACAGAAACAAATGATAAATCATAAAGTGATAAATAACATAAAGGAATTGGTAACCCAGTTTGGTGCAACGTTGCCTACGTCTGAGGGCTTCCAACCCAAGAAAGTAAATCCACTCTCAATAATATTAATGCATAGTGTCTTAGATAAACAACCCTTGTTCAATTCCCATTTTCTTAATACTACCCATGTATTCTTATTTAGGAATCCCCCTAAGGATTTGCTTTTCAAAAACATCCACCAAAAGTTTTGATTTCATTTGATCTTCATTCATTTTAAATCTTCATATAATTGAATTTGATATTATTAAATCTTTTTATCAAATCTTACTAAATAACATATTGCTAAAAGATACAACAACAAGTCTTCTTGGAATCAAACATAATCTCACTCAGAATAACTCATAAAACTTGGCATGTAGACTAAGGCAATATGTTACACACATGCTGGAACTTCTTGTCCCACATGTTGCAACTTCACCAAAATACACCTTGTACTACCCATGTTATTTTACCTAATTCAACCAATCAAAAGAACAACAATCTCTTACTTTGTAAAATTTTGGCTAAAACAACTCTTCTAATTCTTACAAAATGTGCATGAGTAAATCTTCAAAATCAGAAATAACAAACTGAGCACTCAAGTAACACACCACAAAAGAACATACACCAGCAGAAGTAAATCTTCAAACCCATATCAAAGATCATGCAAGATGGTTGCTACATAACCAAATCAGATTAATGTACAAGCTTATCTACAAACAGACAGAGCATAAGCATATCAAACCAAGCTCATACAGAGCATACATGTTCACATCTCAGATAACATCTTCACATCTCAGAGATCATTGATCAATCAAAATCTCAAAATTAATCATCACACAAAATCAAATTATCACTCCCCTTTTTGGAAAATGTGTGAACAGAAAACCAGAAACCAGAAACCCCGAGCACACAACCATATCAGGATTTAGAACAGAAAACCATAATCTTATAGAAAATAAAACATTGTTATTGACAACATCCTCACAAGGCTAAAAGCCATTATAGAACCAGAACAAAAGAAACATGACCTGCTCATAAACAATGGCAAAAAATAATAAAACTAAAACAACTAAAACATCAAACTTTAATGTCCAAACCTTCCACCTGATGATATCCAAGTAACTCAGTCTTAATTAGCATCTAAGTTAGAATCACTTAGTAGAACATGCTTTCTCTTCAAGGACTTCATCTTTTTTACAAACCTTTTCCCAATCACAAATGTTCTAATTGATGGTTCAACCTTTGTTTCATTCTTCTTCTGGTTATCCTTCTTTAACTCAAGACCCTTAGATTTCCTAGTTGCACCTTCTTGTTTTCATATGTTGCAGTTACATTTTCTAGGATATTCTTTCCTTCAAAGGCTCGGGTAACCATAGAGAATGTCGAGGCCGATTCACAACCATTCTACGCAACTTCATCGGCTCTAAAAGGAAATATAAAAGAAGTAAATCTTAATGAAAATCCTTCTTATATAACAAGAAAACTCCAACTAAGATTAAAATCCCTCGTAAAAATAGGTATAATCAAAATTATTTTTCAATACCACTGTTCCTTTTAACTACCGCTTGTGTAAAAAATATTCACTATAATAGTTTCATGTTTTATTTTGTGTATAGTTGAGGATGGTAGGTGTTTCTTTCCACATTGTTCGGAGGTGCTTGATAAATATCTAGAAGACGATATGCCCTATGTGTTGGTGTAAGCTCTAGAGGCGAATACTTTTTGTACTTGTATTGAATTATTTATTAATAAATAAAAATGCATTTATTTATTATGTTTGTTTTTCCAAAATAATAGTCTCTAAAATAGGTAGTTTGCTTAATGAAGTGTTAAGTGTCACTTAATCATGAGATACCATTAAACATAAGAACAATATTCTTAAAGTATCCATAGTCGACCTTGTCACATTGAAAAATCAGAGATCAAGCTATTGACTAACTTGACTCACAAAATTAAGGTCACCACCGAACTTTATTGTTTCTAAGAAAAGAGAAAAGATCAAAACCCTATATTAAAAATGTACGTGCAAAAGCAAATCAAGTAAGAGATATAAGGTATGGGGGTTGGTTATACAAAGGGAAGGTATTAGTCCCTTATGTATTTATAGAACTCTATAGGAACCTCTTGTAATATATGTTTTTTGGTTAAAATGATTTGTTTGCAAAAAGATTGTGGAGATGAGAAAAGAAGTATATTTTATTATATTTTTGTTTGAAAAAAATGAAGTCTTATTGTACCTGATCAGAAGGGATCGTCGATGGCCCACAAGCTGGAACTGGATGGTTGTTGAAGTGAAGTGAGGGAGGGGGGGTACCTGCAAGATACTCCGGTGCCAAAGTAAGATTTAGAGTAAATGCAAGTAATGAAAGTATGTAGAATAAATTAATACCCGACCCTCTCATGTGAGAGGGTATTTATAGCCCTCAGCGCTGGACCAAGATCCAGGCATTGGGCCAAGCAATTAGGCCTAATAACAAGGACTTCCAGGGTCACGTGTAGTGGAGTCCAGCACGCGGCCTCCTCCCTGGTCAACTACCCTGAGATAATAGGGAAGTTGGACCTGTTATTCTCGGTGGGTAGGATGGCAGTTTAGGATAGCCATTGACCACGTTTCCTTCGTGGGCACGTGGGGTCATCCCCAAAGGTTAATGACTTGGGCTGGATGCTATTGGGCCATAACAGTTATGTTGGAGTTGGCCTGCCCGACGATGGGCCAAACGCCAGCCAAGCCTAGAACTGGAGCCTACTAAGTTATTTATCTTTTGGGCAAAAGAGTGATAACTAGGATCAGCTTAAATGTCGAGGAAAGGTTGCCCGACGAGGGAATTAAATTTTGTCCTCGACGCTCGGGGTAAAACCAGCATAGTCATATTTTTGTCGGGGAGGATATGGTCGGTGAGTTATCAGGATCTTCGCCGACTCTTCGTGTGTGGTGCAGGCACATATGCGGGGGACCCTCCTCAGTCGATTTGTGTATTGCCCGCCTTCACATGCTTGCTTGCTTGGGATTTCGATTTCATGGGGAAAACACAAAAATTTTCCTCAAACTTGTCTCTTCGAGGTGCCCATTTAAAAAAGTGTCACCATGATGTCGGGCACGTGTTCAACTATGAAGACTCGAAATGGTGTTAGCACGTGATTTCACGCGTGGGATTTTTTGAAGTTGAAATTGTGCATTACTCCGCGTGTCACATGTGGTAGCTATTTGGAGAGCCATCATTATTTAGGGAAGCCTAGGGGTCTAAGCAATGATGATTTCTTTCATGATACCCCGTATGGTAGGGACTAGCTATAAAAGGAGGTGAAGAAATTCATTTAAGTATTTTCACTTGCTTTTCTCTTGCTTCTCTTCTGTTCGCAAGCTACTCTATT
Source organism: Vicia faba (assembly GCA_948472305.1). Classification (NCBI taxonomy): domain Eukaryota; kingdom Viridiplantae; phylum Streptophyta; class Magnoliopsida; order Fabales; family Fabaceae; genus Vicia; species Vicia faba. The sequence continues at coordinate 489,007,865 of OX451736.1, forward strand.
GTCGCCACCGCCACCGTAGATTTTTCTAGCATTCATCTTTCTCCAAGTAAGTGATTTCATTTGAATATGTTAATTTTCTTTATGGATTTAGAAGAACGAATGATTTTCTAGGGAATTTTGTGAACTTCGGATGAAGATCCATGGGTTTTTCGATGAAGTTCATGAAATTCATATGAAGATTCATGGATTCTAGGTGAGGGTCCATGAAATTCATGAATCTCGTATGAAGATTCATGAATTCTAGATGAAGATCCGTGAATCTCAGATGAGCTTCATCCAGGTCCGTATCAGAGACTCCTCCCCGTGATTTGGAAATATTTGAGCAAGTCGCTCGTTGGGGAGAATGTTCATGATTTGACTTAACTGAGGGGAGTCGTTTCCTCTCGCGTAGCCATCAAGGGATTGAGTCGAGGACCTACCCTTGAGGAGCTCCTCGCCCTTTCACTTGACCTACGGTGGAAGGATGGATTTGATGATGTCGAGTTTACTATTTTCCCCTTTTCAGTAAAGAGATGGCTCAACCAGTTGAAGAAGTTATTTTTCCCGAGTCTAATAGCGAGGAAAATATGGGAAACCCCCTAGATTGGGTCGCGCTCGAACCCAGGAATCTGATGTCTCAATTGCTTCATGATCCTTATGACGCGTTCAATGTTGTCGAGGAGAGGGAAGTGATTCTCCATTATTGATTGGTACTCATTCCAAACAAGCATAGGAGGATCTGCTCATATTTCCCGGGCAAGTGCTTACCCATGTATGAGTTAGCCTTTAAAGAAGCGGGGATGCGTCTGCCTTTTACGGATTTCCAGGTGAGGGTTTTCAAATTGTTAGACCTGGTGCCTTCTCAACTGCACCCGAATTCTCTTGCGTTTATGCAGGCATTTGAGATCGTTTGTTGATACCTTGAGATTAGTGCAACCTTAACTTTTTTCTTCTGAATCTTCCACCTCCAGCGGCAGGTGGTCGAGGGTCAACAGGTCTGGGTGTCATTCAAGCAGTTCGGGAAGCTGTTTTGACCATACTTGGAATCTTTCCGGCATTTCAATGAAAGGTTATATGTCATGAAGCCTATTTCTGAAGCGATCATGGGCCATTTGTACGTTCGTTCAGTCGAGACTAAAGATGGTCGGGAAATAACGAAGTTAAAGGAAAAATTTCCCCTCGAGTGACAGTGGAAGAATTTCGAGCAGAAGCCTGGATATTATATGGTAAAGCCCGAGGAGTTAGATGACCAGGATAAGCTTCCTTACGATAAATTAGTGTCCTATGTTAAGAGTTTCTCCCCCACCAAATGTGTGGATTTGGACAAAAACTTCATTCTAGATGATGAGGGGGAGTATATCTATGTTGCCCGACTGATAAACACGAAAGCGTTGCTCGCATGTTCTTCTCATGAAGAGTCTTTGAGACTCCTAGGTAAGGGGCATGCCCGTAATACATATTTTGTCTGTTTTTGTTTCGTAGACTAATTGTATCCTTTTTTGGATTGCATGTCAAATTGTGACTTTCGAGGAACGTATGCGCAAATTGAGGGGCAAGGGTGGCCTAAAGTTTCCCAAAGGGCGTGCTGCTCAAATCCAGGAACATGCAAAACTTGATGCCCATGTCGGAGGTTCATCTTCTCCTCAAGGCGATCAACTCTCTCCCCCCTGAACAACCCACGAAAAGGAGGCGCGAGGAAGTTCCCGGGCGTGGGGTCTCTTTAGAAAAAGGAAAAAATGTTGGAGAGTCCTTCGTGTTGCCTCCCTGTTACCTTAACCACAACATTTTTCGTGGGGATAACTTCCTAGGTCTTCATGAAGCAGAGAGGGGAGCCATCATGTCTGCGAGCAAATAAAATCGGCAGAAGAATCTATCCGAAGACGTGGCCGATGTAATGAGGGTTCTTGAGACTTCTTTGACCTTGAATGACAGGGTGATGAGTTCCCAGGCCTCCATTTCCAAAGAGAATGCTCGAATTGACAAGCTGAAGGCACATAATGAAAAACTGAAGAAGGGTCTCCTTGACCATCAGTCGAAATATGAGATCCAAGTCAGGCTCCTCACTGAGTTGAATGAGCTGAGACTGAAGATGGATCCCATGACCAAGGATTGTGGCACCTGCTGATGAGGAAACCGTTTAGGAGGAGGCCTTTTAAACTAGGAAAGTGCTGATTTCCCAGATTTGCTAGCTCGAGCAGGACGTGGTGGACACCCTTGGACATGGCTTCAATACTGGTGTGAAGTAACTTAAAATTATCAATGTCGGGGTCAAGCTCATAACCAAAGGGACCAGGCTTTTTCACCAAGTGGTTGATGGAGGTTATCATTCCTCCTCATAGTGATAACCCCAAGGAAGAGTCATAAGATTAAGAGGATGGGTGCAAAGATTAGTTTTAATTTTGGGATGGCGTGCCTGTGCATTTACCCGACCTGCATGCCAAACTTTTCTTTAATGCTTGGACAAGGGGCTTTGCCCGATTTTTGTATATGTGATTTTAGTTTGGGCCTGCGTGCTCCTCTGTATGTATCATATAGACAATGCCGACCTATGTAGTCGACTTTTTTGAATTCTTTAATATGCATGTTTTATCCATAGTGTTGTTTGGCGTTGTACTTGTCATATTCATTTCATGTCTGGGAATTTGTGCTCGACCTGTTTATTGATAGGTGGTAACGTATGAAGACCTGTCGGGGATACGGATTTGGATTCCATTGGGACGAGGCCAAGGTCGCATTCGGGACCTTATTCTCGCAGCTTGAATAGTCTCATCGTGAGCCGGGTGTTCTGCCTCTCTTGTACAACGACGACGGAGCTCGGTTGAGGTCTCCCCGTCGGGCTAAAATACTACTCATCCAATGAGTAAAGACCCGCCTTTTGCTTTGGGTTGGATGCAATGTTTGTACCTCAACATGCTTCTGTGGTCGAGCAAGACCTGTCTATGTCAGAGAGGTCAGGTCGATTGCCAAGCCCCAACTTTTGTTTGGGACTTAGTTGTAATATTGTTTAAGCTTTCCAGTGTTCCAAGGTCGAGGTAGATGTTTCCCATATAGGTGTTTGATATAATATGCTCCATTATCCTTCTTATCATAGACGCGGTAGGGGCCTTCCTAGTTGGCGGCCAACTTTCCTTCACGAGAATCCTTTTGGTTTCTCCGCAAGACTATACGACCAACTTGGAACTCCTGTTTTATGACTTTAGCATCATATCAGAGTTATCTGTTATTTTAATTTGGCTTCATGAAGAGATACTCCTGATCGAATTTCTTTGACCAGGTCGAGTTCCCCCCTCAAGGCTTCGTTGTTTATCTCCTCGTAGAGAGGGGGTTCAGTTTTCCTATATGGCTCCCTGATTTATATGGGGATGACTGCCTCAGTAACGTACGTTAGTTAGAAAGGAGTCTCCCAGGTAGTTGTCTCAGGTGTCATTCTATAAGCCCAGAGCACATTGTGGAGCTCTTAGAATCACCCATTCTTCACCTCGCCGAGTTTATGCTTAAGTCCCCGTAAGATGACCCTGTTTGTGGACTCTGCTTTCCCGTTTGTTTAAGGGTGCTTGACAGATGTAAAATGTTGCTTGGTTCTAAGCTTAGCAAGGAAATCTTGGAATTTCTTGTCAGTGAATTGTGTCTCATTGTCAGTGACAAGTGCTTGCGGTACGCCGAACCGGGCAAGCACATTTATTTAGTAGAAACGAAGAATAATGTGCGATGTGATTTTGGCGACGACTTCAGCCTCTATCCATTTAGTAAAGTAATCAACGACAATGATTAGGAATTTTTTCTGGTATGATCCTTGGGGAAAGGGGCCAAGGATGTCCATTCCCCACCAGACGAAAAGCCACGTGGAAGATAATGTTTTGAGATCGTGTGAAGGTTCCAGGTGCATATCTGCATGGCGTTGGCATCTGTTGCACTTTTTTACGTGCTCCTTAGCGTCCTGCTGCATCGTGGGCCAGTAGTCTTCTCGCAACGCCTTTTGCTCCAAGGACCTCCCTCCTAGGTGTTGGGCGTTGATACCTTCTTGGATTTTCTGTAAGATGTTGGGGACTTTGGTTTCCTCAACGCACTTTAGGAGTAGGATGGAGAATCCTCGTCTATACAGTTTTTGCTTGACCAAAACATAAGAGCAAGTTCGATATTTTGTCACGCTCACCTCTTTTTGGTCGGATGGTAGTTCCCCTTTGGTGAGGTAATTGAACACCGGGGTCATCCAATAGGTACTATCCCCAATAGAGTTTATGTCGAGTGACATAGTGAGTTTCTTGATACTCGGGTTGGAAAGGGATTCCTGGATGATAGATTTGTTTCCGCCCTTCTTCCTTGTGCTCGCAAGTTTCAAGAGTATGTCAGCTCAAGTGTTTTGTTCGCGGGCAACATGTTTGATTTTCGCGTGGTCGAGCCTTTTCATTTTTTCTCTTACCAGGGCCAAGTATTCAATAAGGCAATCATTCTTGGCCTAATACTCTCCCCATACTTGTGATGCGACAAGTTGGGAGGCAATGAAGATTTGTACTTCCTGGGCGCCTAAATCCTCTACCAGCCTAAGCCATGCGAAAAGTGCTTTGTATTCGGCCTGGTTGTTTGATGTCGGGAAAGATAAAAGGAGTGAATGATCGATTAAAACACCCTCTTCGTTTTCGAATAGGATGCCCGCTCTGCTCCCTATCGAACTAGAAGCTCCATCTACAAAGATGGTCAACTTTCGGGCCCCCTTCACAGGGGGCTCAACGGTGGTCATTTCTTCGATGAAGTCGGCCAGTGCTTGGGATTTGAGGGTTTTCCAGCTCTCGTATTAGATGTCAAACTCTGACAGTTCTAAGGACCATTTTAGCATTCGACTGGCCATGTTTGGTCGTCCGAGTAGTTGCTTTATAGGTTGGTCGGTTCGCACCATGATCTTGTGGGCCAAAAAGTAATCTCTAAGTCTTCTCGCTGCATTGGAAAGGTCCAAAGCCACTTTCTCAATTTGTTGATATCTGACCTCAGGGCCTTGTAGTGATTTGCTGGTGAAGTACTGTGAGAATCTCCCTGTTGGTGTCTCTGTGGAGGAGATCGCGACGGGGATCCTGTTGCCGAGGAGATGAAGTGTGCGAGTCAAGCCTCCTATAGCTTTTCAAGGACCTGCGGGTTTCTAGCATTGTAAGGCGTTCATCCTGCACGAAGAGCATGTAGTTGGTCTAATTGAGCGCCGCAATCAGGGCCTGGGTTAAGGGGTCTGCATTAGAAGGGACTGGGATTTCCTAGTACATTGTGGGTGCTCGACTTGTTAGTGAGGGTTATCCATTTGATGCGGTCGAGTGGAAGAGGAATTAGCTCTTCCATCTCTTAGGTCATGCTCGTGGGTGCCCACGTTGTTGTTGTTACCTAGGTTGGTGAAATGGGTGTTCTGGTCATCGTTGTTTGCTTGAGAGGCCATGATAATAGCGAGGTTAAAAGTTTTCTTTGATCTTAAGTTATTAAAAGATAGGGAAGCAGTTTCCCATTGATGGTGCCACTGATCTTACCTGATCAGAAGGGATCATCGATGGCCCACAAGCTGGAACTGGATAGCTGTTAAAGTGAAGTGTGGGGTACCTGCAAGACACTCTGATGCCAAAGTAAGGTTCAGAGTAAATGCAAGTAATGAAAGTATGTAGAATGAATGAATACTCGGCCCTCTCATGTGAGAGAGTATTTATAGCCCCCAGCGTTGAGCCAAGATCTATGCATTGGACCAAGCAATTAGGCTCAATAATGAGGATTGCCAGGTTTACGTGTAGTGGAGTCCAACACGTGGCCTCCTCCCTGGTCAACTTCCCCGAGATAATATGGACGTTAGAACTATTATTCTCAGTGGGCAGGATGGTGGTTTAGGATAACCGTTAACCATATTTCCCTCGTGGGAACATGGGGTCATCCCCAACGGTTAATGACTTGAGCTGGATGCTATTGGGCCATAAAAACTGTGTTGGAGTGGGCCTGCCTGACAATGAGCCAAACGCCAGCCCAGCCCAGAACAAATTCTTATACCTACGTACCAATGAAGGATCAAAACCTCTTAGTTTAAGTACAAATAACAAAAGGATTTGTTGTGGTTGATTTTAAATGAGGAGACATTTTTTCATCTTAAGGAGAATATTCAACTAATTTCACCACAAGTATGAGAATATGGATCTTGCATTATCATGAGGGAAGGACTTCTAACTTGGATATAAAATCAACAAGTTTGCCACTAGTTCCCTCAAGTGGAAAAAATAAACATTTACTTCACTCATTACTATGGGGATAGAAGAATTGTATCTCAACTATGGAGATGACTCGTGTCTAATCTATTTGAGAAAGGATTTTTAAATAGAAGAGACAAAGTGGAAAACACATTTGGGAGAGGTTGAATCTCTTATAGTCTTTTGAAATTATTTAATATGCTTAAGTATATTGGAGAATTTATTGAAAGAAGAAAGTTTGAAAATGCAATGACATAAAGTCATGATTTTTTATATGAAAGAAGTTCAAGTTTGAAATTAAAATTAGGGTTTAAGTGCACAAGGGTGAACACAAGGTAAACATTTACAAAGGTAATATACAAAGATAAACAAATAAATATGAACATAAGACATGCATATGCACATGACTATTAAGTCAACACTATAATTCCTTTCCTTAGATTTGAACATAAGTACTAACAAAATGAAATATAAACATTAATCATCATCACATAAATATTTAAGATCAACATCAAAGCAAAGAACATGCAAACTTTATGGATTAAGGTTTAAGATTACTCATGACAAATAAACAAATTAACATCAAGCTTTTGAGACATTGATCAACTAAGCATCGCAAGAACAAAACCCTAAAGTCTCAACTCAACAATCATCTAAACATAACATTTTTCAAAGGAATTACATTTAATCATAGTATGAGACCTTAAAATAAAACCATTCTTATGGTATAATGGCATTTAAGACAGTCCTTTAAGAAAAATATTTCACAAAAAGTTTAATAAAGAAACACTAAGATTTAATCAATTTAAGCAAAAGAAACTATTTTCGGTATTTTAATTAGCTAATTAACATAATAAAATAAAATATTGATGAAATAAATAAAGTATTTTTGGTGTTTTGAATATTAACTTGATAAAATAAAATCAAAAGGAAAAAAAGATAAAAATGAATATTTAAACTAACTAAAAAAAGAAACAAAGAAAACAAGTGACAAAAATTAAGGTTTGATGACCATGGGGTTTGAACCCCTGGCCTTGTGCTTACCACTCAAAAGACTAACCACTGGACCACGTGCTATATGGTGTTAACAAGACACATCTATTTAATGAAATATAAAATAGGACTCTAAATGTATAAAATGCAAAATAAACAAACAAAAGGGTTGGGGCGAGGGGGATTCGAACCCTAAACCTCTCAATCACACACAAACATAACAAAACCAATGTTATGACCAATGGGGCGCAATGTCATTCTAGTTATAAAACGTATTCAACTAAATATAAAATAAAACAACTTTCAAAAATTCAAAATCCGCGCCAGCCATCATCATCTTCAACATCACGATACCATCAATGGTGGATTTGTGATTTTTCTCATTTCCCAACCAAAATGACAAATAAATATATCATTTCACTCAGAATTTCACAAGGAATTCAACCATGTGCTTATCATAAATTTATTCAAACTATATCATACGAATTTTGGATGAAACCAGAAACCCTAAGTTTTTTCAAAGTTAAATTAAATGACATATAAAATCAATCAATGCTCATTTTCATGGGGATTTCATTCATGGCATTCAAACAAACAGAATAGTATCAAGAAATGCTTAAAATGATGCTTGTATGATAGAGTTCTAAGTCTCATGAAAGTTACCTATTGGAGCAAGGTCCAATGCCTTTCTCAAGCACTTTCAGTGGTGAGAAATGACCTCTCTAGATTGCTTGAACCTCAAGGAAGTTGATGCAATCTTTAGTTTGCTTTAAAAGTGTCTCAAACTCTCTGACCACCTCAACTTGCAAGGATGAATTTGTGGGACTAGATGGAGTGATTGGGGTGTTCCAGCCACGAATCAATGCATAAAGAAGCTCTTATGAAGTGTATTTATGATGATTATGTGGAGAGTTTTGAGAAAACTCAAAGAAAATGGGAGTTTTGAAGAAATGGCTATTTGGTAAAACAATGGAGTTTTGTGATTTTTCTCAATGAGTTTGTGTGGTTAAGGGATAATTTATGTGTGTGTGAAGGTGAGTTTGATCCTCTTATTTATAGGGGATTGAGGAATCTTAAGGATTAAGCAAACAAATCTTGTAGAGTCTTTGGCTTGGTTGAATCACAAGTTATAGTTACATGAACATCATAATTTCAATGCATAGCCTCAACTTTCTAGGGTGGTTGGAAGAGATAATGGAGCAAGAAAGGGAGATTTAGCAAGCATGAGATGGAGTTTAATCAGACCATAATACCTTCTACAAAGCTCCAAGAAAGGTTTATGTTTAAAGTGAAACTTTTCCAAAATGGAAGTCATGACTTTTGTTCAAAAATGGAATGAAACTTGAGCAAAGCCTTAAACACTTGGGTAATGCATCACAGACTTGTGTAATTCATCAATTTTGTAGAGATTTGGAAGCAATATAGGCTGCAAATCAAGATAACATAGTTGGCATAGGTTTGGACATGAATTTAAACCTCAAATTTGACTTGTAAAACAACTTCACTATGGCAACTTCTCTTCTCCGAAACTTGATGCTCAAGCAAGATAAATTCATGCTCTTGGAGCCATTGGAAAAATGGTTCCATCATCTACAAATTTCATGTTGATAACTTGGTTTGAATAATCTTAAATCAATAAGAAAACTGGCCAACAAAATTGTACTTTCAAGCTGAAAAACACTTAGGAAAATTTCTAAGTATTTTGTGTTTCCATAACTTTGAGGCCTCAACTTCAACACTTCATATCTTTCAACCCTTATGAGTTTTTGAGTCAATTCTTTGCATAATGTTGAAGTATGTAGGATCATATTTTAAGTACATCCCTTGGGCATGGAAAATGATTGCTTGGATTGAAAGTCACAAGCTTGGAAAGTTGTGCACTTGAACATGGTATTTAGGACTTAGAATTTTTTTCAATTTCTTCAACCTTGCCCTTTTTGCAAGTTATCTCAATTTTTGTGATTTCACTTGATCAAAATTCACTATCAACCATATTTTAATGAAATTTAACTTGATAGGTCCATATTTGACCAAAAATCTCAGAAGTCAAAGTTTGACTTTGAGCAATTGACTTTTCCAGATGAGTTGAAATCATCTAATTTTAATGAAATGTCGTGATCATGTTGTAATATTAAATACATTGAGACATATTAAGGACTATGATATGGTTATATTGAGGATATCTTGAGTGACGTACATTGGAGCTTAACCTTCAAAACCCTAATTGATTTTTAACTAAGGGTGCAAAAAACCTAATTCTCTTCAAGCACTTGATGAATCCATGATGAAACCCTAATGTGATGAGATTGTGATGAAGATGATTATATGTATGTTTTATTGATGTGGGATCTTAGATAAAAAAAATTAGGGTACAACAGAGCTTTATTGTGAAGTAAGATACCATTAAAGCATTGAGACTATTATTTAGATAGATTGATGATCACATCTCATCGATCATGGATAAGGAGTTATCAAGTCTTAACATAAGTATGAATATTAGGAGTAATATTTGTACTAGATTGACCCGATATGAGAATGCTACATAGAATTTTATGCAAAGTGTGATCGGTGGAAATAGAACTGACTGTTTTGAAATGCTGGTTCGTGAAATGTCGCGGTAAGCAAGAGTCGCCACCGTCTTTTATTTTCTCCAACAAGGAAAGGACAAAAGCACAGCAAAATTCCTTTTCGAGATGTTTCTCGGTTCGGGAGGTAGATTATAGAAAGGGAAGGTTTTAGCACACTTTCTATCCGTGGTTATCCACGGGCTCTTAGGTACTTGCTCACTATGTTTTCAAAAATTGTTTGCTTTTCTTGTGTTTGTGGGTTTTGAAAAAAGTGTTTTGAAAACTTCTAGGTAACTCTTGTATCAGTCCTCAAGAGTGTATGAAGTGTTTGTTTTGAAAACTTTTTGAAAGTGTAAGTGCGAAAAGTTGTTTTTGTTTTTGAAAGAGCAAGTACCCAGGAGAAATCTACCTACTCTAAGGAATTAAGCTGTGTAAGAGTCCTTTAGACAGTACTATCCCACTATTGAGAAGTAGGTAGCACCGTCGTTGAAGTTTTTCGGGTCAATTCGATTATAGGGACATGTGGTCACTAAAGCAATGGTAGGACGCCTTAGCGGTAACCCTAATGTCTTAGATCCTTTTTTATCGAGGCAACCGTTTCGAGGCAACTTGGATCTTTAGACAGGAGGGCGACCACTAAAACACCCTATACTCAATGACCACGTTCGAGGCAACCAATGAGGCGTACCCTAAGAGTGGCATGTGCATGTGTATTCAATTCAGTTAATGTTTATCTTTGAACATGTTATTTGTGAGCTACAGATTGGTTTTATTTGTCATACATTCTTTCATGCATTTTTAACAGTTAAGAGTGCGGAAAATAAAGTGCGGAAATGTAAATCTACGCTATTACAAGGCGCGGGTCTATACATCGCCAAAAAACAAAAACCTATTTTGATAAATAAGTACGGAAAGGTAAATAAAGCGGTAAATCCTAATTAACTATTACATCCTTTGAGCAGATACATAAATAATCAAAAATAAATAATAACGCACGAGTAGAAATTTAATCAGGACGTCCTTAGGGTTTTTGACCCTTTTGAGAAATAAAGAAATTGTGGTTTGTCCTTTTTTTTTTGCAATTAATTAAAATTAAACCTAATGCTAATTAATTATTTAATTATTTACAAGAAAAATGTTTTTTTTTGTGTTTTTAATGAAAATAAAAAGAAAAAGGAATTAAAATTAAAAGTTAATGAAACCTAATTCTAAGTTTATTTTATTTATTGTAAAAAAAATTAAAGTTAATCTAATTTAACTAATTAAATTAATTTACATTCTATTTACAAAACTAATAATTAATAAATTATAATAATAATTAATGAAAGTATTTACATTTTTTCTTCTCTGAATTTCATTAAAAAATATTAATTTATTAGTTAATAATATTAATAATTAAGCTGTACCATTAGCTTCAGAATGATGTTAGCAATGCAAAGCAATAATCATAACATGTTAATGATGCATAAAACTCGAGTTTCGATTCTGAAAAAGAAGAAGCAAACCGTGATTCTGTTTAGCCATGTTCTTGAGCTTTGAGGCTTGTTTTGGATTGCAATAGGTTCCTGGGAATATCAGCAATGTGTTTGAATCACTCTGAAGCTTTGAATTGTGCTTGAATGTTGATTTCAGTTTTCAATTTTTTTCTCCCTTTTTTTGAATTTTGGTTATGGCTTTGTAGCCTCTTTTGCACCTTTTTAGCATTAGGGTTAGACTCAGCACATGTAAAGGAATAGAATTAGGTCATCAGCTGGGCCTTGATCCATGCACATGAGAGAATTAGGTTTAGGTTTTCCATCCTTAACAAACTTTCCTTTTTTTAAGCAAAAACCAAGACTTTATGTACAACATAGCCCTAGCATGAGTTTGTGAGCTGGCCCATGATGCATGAAAGCTATTCAAATCCAAAAGATACCATTCCATTGATTTTTAGATTTTATTTGAATTATTATGGATTTAAAATGAATTAAATCAATAAAAATTAAATAAAATAGAAAAATAAATGTTTGATCTTGAAATTAATCATGGGACATGTGTGTGGTATGACAAGGCTGAATCAAGTGGAAGAAAGTGGGCTTTGAATGTGCAATTGGGCCTCCAATGTTCACTTGAGTTCGTCACTTTCCAGTCTAAATCGCAGGGACTTAAGTGCAATTTTTGAAGTTGAAATGTGAAAAAAAAATTTAGCCAATATCGGGAAATAACTCCTGTCCGAAAATCGGCTCAATCGGATAAACGGTGAATTAGTTATGAATTTTTGAAGTTTCAGCTCAGACAAACTTATTTTGGGCTCCAGTGTCGACTCTGACACGTTCTTCAATAAAAAACTGGTATTGATCGGAGCATAATCCGGTCTCTACTTTTGAAGCAAAGTTTTAGATATATGAGTCAGTGACCTTGTGTAAAAATATGAGCCCAATCCGATAAAAATTGACCGAGTTATGAATTTTCGAAGTTTCGGCCCAGATGAAATAATATTCAGCATTCAGGATTTTCAGCGTGTCATGCACTCTGAGCAAACAACGAAGGCCTTTTGAATACCGTTTTAACTCAATACTTTCTGTGAAAATGTAGCCAACTCAATTTGTGAAATTTTGGCGCCGGAACCCGCTCGATACGATGAAAATCGACCAAGTTATGATTTTCTGAACATGACGCAAATAAACTTCTGTCACAAATTTTCTGTACAAAAATACTTGATAAATCCCATTTTTAAAGACTTTCTGATTGAAATTGGCTCCCAGCCGTGAGAAATGAAAACATAGATGACGTCAAGATGGAATTTTGGCCACCGGAACGGGTTCAAAACGAGCCACGATCTTCAAGTTATGAATTTTTTAGCGCGTAAAAACTGCACTTTCAGCACACTTTTTTCACCATATTTCTTCGAGAAAACTCACACAGTCGGATACCTTCTTTAAATAATTGACTCTTGAGCCGAACCTGAATTTGAGCATAAGTTAGGACATTAAGGAGCACTTGAGGTCATTTGGATGTAAGGACTTTGATGCAACACAAAACCCTAATTTCGACTTGACTGCCTTAGGAGGTGATTTGACTGTGCAACCTTTGAGAAATCTTGAGGAATATGGGAGGGAAAATTTTGGGGTACAACAGTTGCCCCTGTTCAATTTTCTTATACCTGAGGATATAGATTGACTTTCAAGCCTTTCGTGATCCGAAGGTGGAAGATAATTGAACACTAGAGTGCCCAGAAATTTGCACTCGCATGGTGTAGTATCAGCAATGTAATGTCGGGAATGGGCTTAACGATGCCATTTGGAGAGATGATGGATAGGAGGATGGGCTTATAGATGCCATCTGGGGATGTGACAGAACCTTGTCGGGAATGGGCTTATAGATGCCATTTGGAACTGTATTGTAGGTGGATGGGCTTATAGATGCCATCTGGAGACTGTCGATCGCGTAAGAGATTCCTTAGCGAGAACTTGCGTACCTGAGAAAGAAAGATAATTTCCTGGCCTGTTACAAGTGTTGATCTTCAATCTCTTCATGCAGATATGCCCTGGCTAGATACAGGTATCGAATCTACAAACAATCGCTCACGGACGTGCCCTGGCTAGATACAGGAATCGAATCCGGAACTTCAAACTCTAGATGGGTTGTCTCTACTGACAGGTTATCTCAGAAAAAGCCTTCAGGAATTGATTTAACTGAACCCGGGGAGGTTTCGTCTTCTTTGACGAGTTGTCTCTTTTAATGGGTTGTCTTCAAGGACGGGTTGTCTTTAACGACGAATGTCTATAACGACGAGTGTCTATAACGACGGGAGTCTATAACGACGGATGTCTATAACGACGGGTGTCTATAACGACGGGTGTCCATAATGATGGATGTCTATAACGACAGGTGTCTATGACGACGGGTGTCTATAACGACGGGTGTCTATAACGACGGGTATCTATGACGACGGGTGTCTATAACGACGGATATCTATAACGACGGGTGTCTATGACGACGGGTGTCTATGACGACGGATGTCTATAACGACGGGTGTCTATGACGACGGATGTCTATGACGACGCATGTCTATAACGATGGATGTCTATAACGACGGGTGTCTATGACGACGGGTGTCTATAACGACGGGTGTCTATGACAACGGGTGTCTATGACGACGGGTGTCTATAACGACGGGTGTCTATAACGACGGGTGTCTATGACGACGGGTGTCTATGACGACGGGTGTCTATGACGACGGGTATCTATAACGACGGGTGTCTATGACGACGGGTGTCTATAACGACGGGTGTCTATAACGAGAGGTGTCTATAACGACGGGTGTCTATGACAACGGGTGTCTATGACGACGGGTGTCTATAACGACGGGTGTCTATGACGACGAGTGTCTATAACGACGGGTGTCTATAACAACGGGTGTCTATAACGACGGGTGTCTATAACGACGGGTGTCTATGACGACGGGTGTCTATGACGACGGGTGTCTATAACGACGAGTGTCTATAACGACGGGTGTCTATGACGACGAGTGTCTATGACAACGAGTGTCTATGACGACGGGTGTCTATAACGACGGGTGTCTATAACAACGGGTGTCTATGACGACGGGTGTCTATAACGACGAGTGTCTATAACGACGGGTGTCTATGACGACGAGTGTCTATAACGACGAATTTGATCATAGATGTGCCCTGGCTAGATATAGGTATCGAATCTGGAATAAGTCGTCTACAGATATGCCCTGGCTGGATACAGGTATCGAATCTGGAATTGCGACAGTTGATAGTAATCATCTTTGGATTGACCTTTTTCCTGAAAAGGCAAAACATCAGTTGTATGCAATGTCATGATGTATGAAAATGCATGATGTTCTCACAAATAGACGATGTTGTATGATATGATGCGTATATGTATGTATCATGATGTATGACAATGTGATGTTTTATGAATGTATTTTCGTCTGGGAAAATAAATCCTTGACGAATGCCGGGAGCTTGTTAAATCCTGGGCTGATGTGTGAAGAGTAGAGTTCTTCGCTTCCGCTGGGGATGATGAATAAAGATGTTTGCCAGACTAAACCGGTAGGAGAAGATGACTTCGTTGGGGAATAAACCTGGTGGAGAGATTACTCTGCGGGGAATTACTCTGTGGGAAGAGATACTTCGCTGAGATTTTGATGATAACTCTACTGGGGATTCCTGTTGATAAGTTTTGTTGAGGAATTTAATGAACTCCGCTGGGGATAGGAAGAACTTCGCCGAGGACGATCTTTCCGTTGTAATTAGCTGAGGATAACCCAGTTAGGCTCTGGTGGGGAACAACCTCTGAATATTGTCGGGGAGAGATGTACATACTCTGCAGGTGATAAGCTTCCAGAATCTCCTGGGGATAAGCTTCCAGAATCTACTGGGGATAAGCTTCCAGAATCTACTGGGGAATCTTTGGACTGTACTGGGGAAGTGGCTCCACTGGGGTGTCTGGTATTCCGCCGGGGAACCATCTTATACTAAGACTGCCGGGGATGCTTGCTGAGGAACATCTACATACTCTGTTGGAGAATATTGAGATCTTCATGGGGATACCCAACTTCCTTAGGGCTGACAGTAGCCTAACTCTGCTTGGGGAGAGTGCTGCTGATTTGCTAGGGATACTGTGCCTTTTTGGGGCTGATGGGAGACCAACTCTGTTTGGGGGAGAGTATTGCTGATTCGTCCATGATTGCAGGTCTCAGAGGGGAGTGAAGGTATCTTGGTCATGCTCTTCAACTAAATCTACCTTGTACCTGGAGGACAGAGCAGCTTGTACAGTTCAGACAATTCTTATTGCCCCAGTTTCTACGGGAGAAAGATACCTGTGGAGGTGCTTGATGACTGCCGATTGACAAATCTTCTTCTGGTAGGCAAGTGACGAGATGACAGGACATAGTCGTACGCTATGACCCCTAACTTTGCCTGGACCGCCCTTTCGGGTTTTCAGTCCACCGGGATACCCATTTTTGCCCAAGCCGCCTTTTCAGGTTTTCGACTTACCGGGTGTACAAATTTTTTGTTTTCATCCCTTATTTTTTCCCAAACCCTTTTGGTTCGCCGGGAAGCCCTTATTTTTGCCTAGGTGTGTCAACCTTGCGGGTCTTTGATTATGTGCAGTATTTTTTCGACTATGTCCATGCTCTCCGAGTGTAGGGAGTTGTCACTGTCAGCGGCGTTGTGTCGCCGTACCACTAGAAGATGTCTAATCAGGCAAGATTTTGTTGCTGGAATTCACGTCCAATGCCCCAAGTGACTCAGGCGGAGATTTGCCCCTGGCATTTTGAGAGATTCCTTGAATCTTGACTTAACTGCCCCAAATGACGGACAACGATCATGCCGTGCCCCTTGTTTGGAAGTGCTTTTGTTCATTAGACATTCGTCGTGCGAACTTCTATGCTGTTCAAACAAATAGTCATGTGCAAGCAATGTTATATTAAAAATGCAAAGCTTATGTCTGTCTTGAAGTTTTTTTTGAAAATGCATTTTTTTCCAGTAAAGCAAGCAAATTTTGTAAAATGTGATGTCAACTCAAGATTTTACAGTGAGCCTTAAGGAGTCAGGATACCTTTGGTAACAGTATGCTTTCGAACTAACCCACGCTTCAGCTAGGACTTTTTAGGGTTATAATGTGGCCTGGTTCACGGTTTAAGAAACAAAGGATAAAGGCTCAATTTGATTTGTACCCACCCGTTCTTCGTGATGTTCTTCAAACCTAAACTCAGCTAATCGTGCGTTAGACCTTGTTTGAGTCTTTGCTTGATATTCCGATGATGGTTCAGATACTGACAGTTTAAGCAGTCATTTCTTTTTGTTGAGGGTTTGTAGGACCTCTTTCTTTGTGATTTTATTATCCCTGTTTTTTGCCTGAACTGTTTCTTTTACAGTCAGCGGGATGCCCCAGTTTTGTAAGTCTCCTTCGTAGGTTTTGACTTATTGGGCTTTTATTTCTGAGAGATAATGACTGCCTGTCTTGACAATTATAGGGAACCATCACTGTCTTTTATCTCGGAAGGACTTCTTTTGAGGCCATTCGTTGTGCACCTGGATCAACTGAGAAAACTACCCTGCCCCAGGTTATGATTAAGGGTTTTAATTTTCGGAAAAAAAACTCCTACTTCTTTGGCTCAGAGGGGTTGACGAGGGATTATCTTCCTTATAACTCCAGTGTTTAGGAATTGAAACAATGCATGTACCACATCAGCAGGGTCGGTTCAAAAGCATACCGTAAATGTCGTGGTATCGTTTTCGTCATCCTCCCTCAAGAGGCTTAGAGTTCTTAATCAAGAGTTGAATATCAAGAAAAATAAATGCAATTTTGAATATAGTAAACATAATTACTTCAAAACAGACACGTGTAATGCATTAATGAAATAACAAAGTTTGACATGATTAAATGTTTGAACAATCAAAGAAAAATACAACTTGACCATTCGAATGAACAAAGGTTTTCTCAATCCTAGCTATGTTTTGGCAAGGGAACAGCGATCACATTGGGAGCTTCGGGCGCCTCGAACTGGACCTCCTTTGCGTCGATCAGATCCTGAACCTTGTTTCTCAGAGTCCAACAATCATCTGTAGCATGCCCCGGGCTGTCAGAATGATAAGCGCAGCGGGCGTTGGGGTTATACCTTGAAGGTGTCATGTTGGGATTCTTAGGAGGGTCCCTTAGAGTTACCAATTTGGTCTCCAGCAACTGTGGCAATATTTGGGACAAGGTCATGCTGAGGGGAGTGAACTGCCTTTTAGGTCTCTCCTCCCTTTGTTGGTTGCGATTCTGAGGAGCACTTGCCGGTTTTGAAATAACCACCACGTTGACAGCTTGGCGGTGTTTATCACTGGATTCTTTCTTGAACGACTTCTTTTCAGTGCTCGAGGAAGCATCCTTCTGTATCTTCCCAGACTTGATACCAGCTTCAATTCTTTCCCCAGTCAAGATCAGATCTGTAAAACCAGCAGAAGAATTTCTAATCAGATGGTTGAAGAACGGCCCAGACAGGGTCCCCAGGAACATATCAACAAGCTCACGGTCAGTCAAAGGTGGCTGCACCCTTCCAGCAAGGTCTCTCCACTTTTGCGCATATTCCTTAAAACCTTCGCCCGTCCCTAGCGACATACCCTGGAGTTGGGTACGTGTAGGAGCGAGGTCGGCATTATACTGATACTGCTTATAAAATGCAGTAGCCAAGTCCTCCCAGTTATGAATACTGGCTCCATCTAGCTGATAGAACCATTCGAGTTGAGTCCCTGAAAGACTTTCCTGGAAGAAATGGATCCATAGATTTTTGTCAGTAGTATACGGTTGGATCTTCCTTACGTATGATCTGAGATGCAGCCTAGGACAGGAAGCCCCGTCGTACTTTGCAAAGGCAGGTGTCTTGAATTTATGTGGGATCACCACCACAGAGAATAGACCTAGATCTTCGAAGTCCAGGCCGGGCACTTTCTATATCTCCATAGCATTTAGCCGGTCTTCTAGCTGTTTGTACTTGTCCTCAGCTGGAGGGTACTGTTCATCATTGTAATTTGTCTCGTCGTCGGAGACCACTGGACTAGGAACCCTTCTCTCTTGGGGACTGCTTTTCCCAGCAGATGGGGTAGTCAGCTCAGCCTCATTTTGCAGTGTATTCCCAAACCTCCGTCCAGTGTTGAACAACATAATCCTTCTCTTCTTCTTCTTCTTTTCCTTCAAGAGCAGAGTCTTCAACTCCTGTTGACCCTGGGCTAAGCTCATGACCAGCTCTTGAAACTGGGCGTTCTGGGCCTGGAGGGCCTTGATGGCTTGTTCAGTAGTAGGCTCAGAAGACATGATGATTGAGTGCTAAAATAAACAGCGAAGAAGATAAGCGACCTGTCAAAAGGGTACCTGTAATGCAATGACATGTATGTATGCATGCGATGTTTTCAAGAATCTCGCGGGGTAAACAAGAAAATTGTTAGAATCTGGTAGCTTGATTGAAGGAACTTCATGTTGTTGAGAGTCCTTCTTCAAGAGTCAAGGCTCACCATATCGAGTGGGTCATAGCCCCTGACTCAAGTCATCATGTTTTGATCTCCAAACCACCCTGGCTAGAGGAAAATAAATCCCATTTGCCCCTTGCTAGACAGTTGGTTCATCATGACCTGCATCACAAGCCCTTGAGATCCTTGAAATGGTTAAGGAAATGCTATGGTATGATGTTATGATGTTATGCTATGCGTGGAGTGATGTAAGTAAACCCTGCTATAAGCCCAAATTAAGGACTGTAAACAAAACCTGCCAGAAACTCATGTGTCAGATAACAAGAATGTGCAAGTAGTTCAAGTTTGAAGGCACACAAGTCACACATAAGAGCCCTTAGATTTCAGGCCAGTATGAAGTTTAGTACTACCCTCTTGAAGTTGATGGGCTCAAAACCTGTCCTATCAAAAGTAACCGGGTTCTAAGGAGCTCAATATCATTGGGTTGTTTTCTATGTTCATTGTTTTGATTTAGCCACTGAACTGGCGATCAAAATATTCCAAGAAAACAACCCTCAATGAGTGTAGTATCGAGTATCTACCAACTTCGGACTGCACCAAAGTCGGTCATCTCACTACCCCTAAAGAGGCCAGGATGGTCCAGTAAGGTTCCTAAGGTCAGTTGATGCTTCACGACACCACGCGGCGGCCCCGTACTCTCCTTGACTTGACTCAAGGGTTACCGGTACTCACCAAAGTGCCACATCAACGTAGCAACTGCTTCAACCGTGTCGGTATACCCCACATAGTTCCCTCACAGTTTGTTGCTACTTCTAAAAGGTATCCCCCAGATCCGGGTTAGGATCTATGAAACTCCAAGGCAAGCCCACAATATTAAAGCAAACAAAGCAAGCAATTGAAAACATAAGAGTGGTTTAATCCTAAGGTACACCTCACTTATTAAAGTTTCCCCAGCAGAGTCGCCAGTTCTGTGATCAGTGGAAATAGAACTGACTATTTTGAAATGCTGGTTCGCGAAATGTCGCGGTAAGCAAGAGTCGCCACCGTCTTTTATTTTCTCCAACAAGGAAAGGACAAAAGCACAGCAAAATTCCTTTTCGAGATGTTTCTCGGTTCGGGAGGTAGATTATAAAAAGGGAAGGTGTTAGCACCCTTTCTATCTGTGGTTATCCACGGGCTCTTAGGTACTTGCTCACTATGTTTTCAAAAATTGTTTGCTTTTCTTGTGTTTGTGGGTTTTGAAAAAAGTTTGTTTTGAAAACTTCTAGGTAACTCTTGTATCAGTCCTCAAGAGTGTATGAAGTGTTTGTTTTGAAAACTTTTTGAAAGTGTAAGTGCGAAAAGTTGTTTTTGTTTTTGAAAGAGCAAGTATCCAGGAGAAATCTACCTACTCTAAGGAATTAAGCTGTGTAAGAGTCCTTTAGACAATACTATCCCACTATTGAGAAGTAGGTAGCACAGTCGTTGGAGTTTTTCGGGTCAATTCGATTATAGGGACATGTGGTCACTAAAGCAATGGTAGGACGCCTTAGCGGTAACCCTAATGTCTTAGATCCTTTTTTATCGAGGCAACCGTTTCGAGGCAACTTGGATCTTTAGACAGGAGGGCGACCTCTAAAACACCCTATACTCAATGACCACGTTCGAGGCAACCAATGAGGCGTACCCTAAGAGTGGCATGTGCATGAGTATTCAATTCAGTTAATGTTTATCTTTGAACATGTTATTTGTGAGCTACAGATTGGTTTTATTTGGCATACATTCTTTCATGCATTTTTAAAAGTTAAGAGTGCGGAAAATAAAGTGCGGAAATGTAAATCTACGCTATTACAAGGCGCGGGTCTATACATCGCCAAAAAACAAATACCCGTTTTGATAAATAAGTACGGAAAGGTAAATAAAGCGGTAAATCCTAATTAACTATTACATCCTTTGAGCAGATGCATAAATAATCAAAAATAAATAATAACGCGCGAGTAGAAATTTAATCAGCATGTCCTTAGGGTTTTTGACCCTTTTGAGAAATAAAGAAATTGTGGTTTGTCCTTTTTTTTTGCAATTAATTAAAATTAAACCTAATGCTAATTAATTATTTAATTATTTACAAGAAAAATGTTTTTTGTGTTTTTAATGAAAATAAAAAGAAAAAGGAATTAAAAT
The DNA here is from genome assembly GCA_948472305.1 of Vicia faba. Taxonomy (NCBI): domain Eukaryota; kingdom Viridiplantae; phylum Streptophyta; class Magnoliopsida; order Fabales; family Fabaceae; genus Vicia; species Vicia faba. The sequence goes on from OX451736.1 coordinate 489,028,736, forward strand.
TAAAAGTTAATGAAACCTAATTCTAAGTTTATTTTATTTATTGTAAAAAAAATTAAAGTTAATCTAATTTAACTAATTAAATTAATTTACATTCTATTTACAAAAATAATAATTAATAAATTATAATAATAATTAATGAAAGTATTTACATTTTTTCTTCTCTGAATTTTATTAAAAAATATTAATTTATTAGTTAATAATATTAATAATTAAGCTGTACCATTAGCTTCAGAATGATGTTAGCAATGCAAAGCAATAATCATAACATGTTAATGATGCATAAAACTCGAGTTTCGATTCTGAAAAAGAAGAAGCAAATCGTGATTCTGTTTAGCCGTGTTCTTGAGCTTTGAGGCTTGTTTTGGATTGCAATAGGTTCCTGGGAATATCAGCAATGTGTTTGAATCACTCTGAGGCTTTGAATTGTGCTTGAATGTTGATTTCATTTTTCAATTTTTTTCTCCCTTTTTTGAATTTTGGTTATGGCTTTGTAGCCTCTTTTGCACCTTTTTAGCATTAGGGTTAGACTCAGCACATGTAAAGGAATAGAATTAGGTCATCAGCTGGGCCTTGATCCATGCACATGAGAGAATTAGGTTTAGGTTTTCCATCCTTAACAAACTTTCCTTTTTTTAAGCAAAAACCAAGACTTTGTTTACAACATAGCCCTAGCATGAGTTTGTGAGCTGGCCCATGATGCATGAAAGCTATTCAAATCCAAAAGATACCATTCCATTGATTTTTAGATTTTATTTGAATTATTATGGATTTAAAATGAATTAAATCAATAAAAATTAAATAAAATAGAAAAATAAATGTTTGATCTTGAAGTTAATCATGGGACATGTGTGTGGTATGACAAGGCTGAATCAAGTGGAAGAAAGTGGGCTTTGAATGTGCAATTGGGCCTCCAATGTTCACTTGAGTTCGTCACTTTCCAGTCTAAATCGCAGGGACTTAAGTGCAATTTTTGAAGTTGAAATGTGAAAACAAAATGTAGCCGATATCGAGAACTAACTCCTGTCCGAAAATCGGCTCAATCGGATAAACGGTGAATTAGTTATGAATTTTTGAATTTCAGCTCAGACAAACTTATTTTGGCCTCCAGTGTCGACTATGACACGTTCTTCAATAAAAAACTGGTATTGATCGGAGCATAATCCGGTCTCTACTTTTGAAGCAAAGTTGTAGATATATGAGTCAGTGACCTTGTGTAAAAATATGAGCCCAATCCGATAAAAATTGACCGAGTTATGAATTTTCAAAGTTTCGGCCCAGATGAAATATTATTCAGCATTCAGGATTTTCAGCGTGTCATGCACTCTGAGCAAACAACGAAGGCCTTTTGAATACCGTTTGAACTCAATACCTTCTGTGAAAATGTATCCAACTCAATTTTTGAAATTTTGGCGCCGGAACCCGCTCGATACGATGAAAATCGACCAAGTTATGATTTTCTGAACATGACGCAAATAAACTTCTGTCACAAATTTTCTGTACGAAAATACTTGATAAATCCCATTTTTGAAGACTTTCTGATTGAAATTGGCTCCCAGCCGTGAGAAATGAAAACATAGATGACGTTAAGATGGAATTTTGGCCACCGGAACGGGTTCAAAACGAGCCACGATCTTCAAGTTATGAATTTTTTAGCGCGTAAAAACTGCACTTTCAGCACACTTTTTTCACCATATTTCTTCGAGAAAACTCACACAGTCGGATACCTTCTTTAAAGAATTGACTCTTGAGCCGAACCTGAATTTGAGCATAAGTTAGGACATTAAGGAGCACTTGAGGTCATTTGGATGTAAGGACCTTGATGCAACACAAAACCCTAATTTCGACTTGACTGCCTTAGGAGGTGATTTGACTGTGCAACCTTTGAGAAATCTTGAGGAATATGAGAGGGAAAATTTTGGGGTACAACACAAAGTATCATAAGTTATTCTAATGGTGATAGTAGTGTATATCTCCCTTCGACCTAAAACCACTATGGACCCTAGATTTAGAGTCAAGTACTTTATTGCTGATCAAATATTGCCCTTAACTGGATGACTATAAAGACAATTGATGGGTACTCCACAAAGCATGTTGAGGGACATGAGTGACCTATGTAGAATTTGCCCATCCGGCGTAACATGATAAATGTCTAAGGGCCCAATATTGAACTGGACAAAGGTGACACATACTATGACTTGTGTTCAATATAGACATACGGGTAAAACGGTAAATGTACACATAAACATTATAATAGAAAAAGGTTTTGTCAGATCACATAACATTTTCGTGATTTGGGTATCAGTGACGTGTTGCTAGATATCGCTCACTTTTTATTATGTTAAATGCGTGATTTATATAATTGTCAACGTCACGAGAACCTACAGAGTCACACAAAGGACAAATTGATGAGAGATAGAATAAATAAGGAATACCGTAAAGTATGATACACTTGAGAGAATTATGGAACACCATAAGGTACAATGCATTTAAGTGAAATATGAAATATCATATAATATAATATTAATAATAATAATAATAATTATTATTATTATTATTATTATTATAGTTATAAAATATAATAATAATAAAATATATTTATTATAATAATAGTTATTATAATAATATAATAATACTATTATTATATGGTGTACTTAAGTTGGGTTTTTTAGCTTGCAGTCCACACAAGTGGTTTTATAAATACAACTCTTGCGCATAAGCTTTCACAGTTGATGAAAATAGGTTTGTGAAACCTTATTTGTATTCCCTCTCTCTCACTCAAAATCTTCATTCATAGCAGCTATCACTAAGACCGAAGGTTATCTGTTCGTGTGGACTGAGTAGAGGCATCGTTCTTCATCAACGCTCGTGATCATTCATTTGATTTTTCATCAAAGGTTTTAATCGCCACAAGAGGTAACCATTTATATCACTGATCATGCTCATTCGTATGGATCAACTAAAGGAAAAAATTTTATTTTCGGATGCACGTTGTATCGTAATTTCCCTTCACCGTGTTCACGTCCTGTAGAAGCGAACCGAGGAGGAGCAAAGAATGAAGAAAGTGAGGTTTATTTAACTTAGAGATGAGGTTCATAAGGCATTTCAAAAAGATATGGCTGAAAATAACCATTCAATTTTTTCATCTTCATTGACTTCTACACACTTTTAACAAGTAGGAAAAGTCTTAGCCATAAAGTGAGGAGAAAATGAAGTACATGGTGTTCTTATACAGTAGTTTCTATTTGGAATATATTTTGGTCTTTTGAAGTAGTGGTCCAACTTGTATGTATTTTTCAAATAAGATCCTATATAGAAATTAACATCAAGGAAAATATATGATCTAAACATATGTTTATAAGTCGGGATAATTCTAATCTTACAAGTAAATTTTGTAAGGTTGATTTAACTCCAATCATAATTTAAAGATGATATCAGAGTGTAATTCAACATTTGTTAGCCCTTAACCTATCAGGTTTATACTATTTTGAATTATATTCTTGAGGAAGACAAATGTTAGACACAGTGTTGTGGCAACTGGTCCAACGTGATTAACCAGTTTAACAATAATGAATAATATCTTAGTTTATACAAGATGATGAAGCATAAAAGGAATAAAACACCAGAGATTGGTAACCCATTTCGGTGCAAAGAATACCTGCATCTGGAGGATAGTCTACCCAAGAAAGGAAATTCACTACTACTAATTGGTACAATTAATCTTATAGGAACAACAACCTCATGTTGTTCAATGTCTCTTCCTAATCCTAGTAACTTTTTATTTAAGGCTCCTTATAGAACTATTTCACTCACAATAGTCAGAAGGACAAATGGACTTGCTCTAAATTCTCCTAATTCAAGGCTACTTTCCTAATACTACCCGAGAAACTTCATTCTAGTCTCTCTAAATATGAGAACTTCTCCCACCTTATCTCAATCACTAATTCCTAGTGATCAACTTCAATAGAAACTTTATTGAATGTTGAATTTTACAACTCAACTAAGACAAACCAACAACTATGTCAACTTACTGAAACATAAAGGGGTGTACACAAAGATTCAACCTTAACCCTTATGATGACATTAAGGTAGAATACAAGAAACTCTTCGCTCTCAAACTTATACATTTAGCATCTTGGAACAAAACTTTACAACTCAACTATCAAAACAAACTATATGCCTTAACATATGCAAGGAGACACTAGAGTGATACACAAAGATAACATAAACTGAGACCCTAAAGATAAACCCTAACATAAGGAATCTTCACAACTTGCATACACCTCAAACACATGGTTTGAGTCTCCTTAAATAACAATATTTTCTTAGCTTTTCTCCTTTGGGTATCTAATTTTATTTAGCCCAAAAAAGAGTTGATTTTGTTGGATATGATCTTTTCCATAATTGTCTCAAACAATAAGATGTGATTTGTTATATTTCAAATTTAAATCTCATTTAAATTTTATTTGAACGTCTTCAGTTGTCAAACAAATCAAACAAACATTGATAAAATAACTGCAACAAATTTGATTAAATCTTAATCAGAAATTGTGCACCAAGCAACATCTATATGGCATGTTGTCAAGGTCAAATGTTGCACTACACACATGTTGAAGCATCGTGTTCAACATATTGCACTAGTACATTCAAATTAACTCTTCAGCTTGAATCTCTAAATCTTCTTTGTAGAGTGAATCTTGGATAGAATAATTCATAACCATAACTACAATAACATCTATCTGTTGAAGATATCAGATGTTGCAACACATATTAGAACATCAATTTCCACCTGTGTGCACTAAAACAAATTTGAATAATCTCCATATTATTTTACATAATGCTGACAATTAAAAAACCTTCATATTTAATCATATTTCCACCTGTGTGTGCACTAAAACAAATTTGAATAATCTCCATATTATTTTACATAATCCTGACAATTAAAAAACCTTCATATTTAATCATATTTCCACCTGTGTGTGCACTAAAACAAATTTGAATAATCTCCATATTATTTTACATAATCCTGACAATTAAAAAATCTTCCTATTTAATCATCTTTGTATCAAGTTTAATAGCACTAAGCGAGATTGAGCTAGCTCTCATCACAATTTTAAAACATTTTAATTAAAATAGTTGACTTTTTTCCTATTGAAGAACATAGTTGTAAAAGAACTAGACTTTGTTTGTTTATTAGTAATACTAATAATTACTAATAAACTTCGATGAAGATTCATATGATAATGTAAAAAAGAAAAGTGTTTGTTTGTGAGGTCCACCTGATTGTTGACTTGACTCAACTTCATTGCGTAGAAAAAGGGAAGAAATTGTATGGATTTTAAAATTGGCAGATTAACTTAACCTGAACCATGCAGAGTTATTGTTTATACAAAAGTCATAAAATATTGTGTTAAGATTTGTTATCATTAGAACAAGTTGGATTCACCTACCTTATTAGAAGTTTATTTTAATTGAGTAATAATGCATGTATATTTTAAACACGGCTTAATAAAATAATTGTTTATATTTAGCAAGAGACAATAATTATGAGAAACATACTACATAAACAACATGCCATGAGAAAGAGACAATAAAATAAATCATTGTCATGAATGAGTCAAAAGGACAGGAGAACCCTAAAAATGAATTTTAAATATTGAAGCATAGGAAAATGAAAATGAGTGAATGAGAGAAACTTGACCACACCGATCATAAGCATCATTCAACAAACCACCATTACTGAAATCACCATCAATAGTTTTTTCCTAATCAAATTCAATATTCACACCCCTCTTCTCTTCTCTCACCTAACATGCTTGCATCAAAACTACTTCATACACCCTCTCCTCTGAACTTCTTGAAGGTTCTTCACCACCACTGCACCACTTCCAAACCCTATCCTAGAAAATACTAACACTCCTTTGTGTTCTTCCAATACTATAAAAACCAACCAACGAAATTAAATCTTGTAAATATTACTGAAGCACTTTTTGCCCTATAGAATAACACTCAAAGACACATTAATTATAGAGTAACTAGGCACTTTCTTTTTTCAAAGATTCAACATTGCTCACTGAAAAAAAAAAAGAGTAATGAAAACATATATTGGTCGAATAAAATAAGAAAAAATATAAAATTTATAGAAACTAAAACTCAAGAAATAATAAATTGGTGTTTTTTTCTTCTAATTTTTAATATCAATATTTTGTTTAACGTGTCATTGCTCTAATCATACTTTGAAACACCCCTTTTACCCGATTAAAATATTCCCTCCATCACTTCAATACTTTTATACTTTGTCAAAATATTAACTTGTCTCTCTAAGTTTTCCATTTCCTTTTCTTTTGTTCAGAGTTTTCGTTTGATCTGGCCGATTTTCTTTGTGCTCTTTCATCTGCTTTTTGGCGATTTCCTTTTTCCTTCCATACAGATCGCAAATCTTCCAATATCTTTTAGGATATTGTTCTAGACTGGCCTAACGACTAGAAGTGGCCCAATTCACTTTTATCTTTTGCGAGGCCCAAAGAACTTTGATCCACTAACTTCGATCTCTTGTCGAGCACACTTGATCGACCATACCGTGGGAATATCAGAGATTATGATGCTCTGGTTGTGCGCCTTCCTGCATCGACGACCAATTCCATGTTTGTTCGCTACTCGTCGAGCAGACAACCATGAAGGCGCTCGAGACACGTCTGCCCACCATCTCACCCTTGCTCGAAACAACGGCTAGTTATGGGCATAACAGTCTGTTTTGACCAAGTTCTGACAATTACCTAGTTTTGCAGACTCAAATATATAAGTCCAAAGCTAAGAACCAATGGCTACGCGTTGGGGGATTATATAAATCCTCACACTTGTGAGGATCAGGTATCTAATATTCTCTAAAAACTCTAACTTCTTTCTTGTATCTCTTTGTACTTCTACTGACTTTTGCATCGGAGTGTCTTGCAGGTAAACCCCCTCCTCTCCTCATATTTTTAGCCAAACAGACGTCATCATCAAGGCCAACTTTCGGGTTCTGATCAACCAGTAAGATCAGTGGCGTCGTCTGTGGGAATCTATCTTCCTCGTCTTCCTTTTCCTCAAATTCGAAGATAAAAGATACTTTCATTACTTTTATCATGGCCGACAATGATGACCACCATCTTTCTGGAAAGACAGAACTCTCCCCCGTCCATAAGACATATGGGAGCCGTGAACTTTCTCATCTAGAGGATATCCCTGATATCAGAGATGGTCTAACAACATCCCCATATTCGATCGATGTTGAACGCGACAACCTCCAACTCTTGAACAATCAGAGGTCTAAGAACTCCAACTAGGAGCTGCCAGAAGTCCTTCAGTCAGTTCCTATTCCATGAAATGGTGATTCGGCCATGCGCTGCTCGTTGCCTTCAATTAGACCAACACCCTAATCCTACAGCAGAGCAAGATGATTGGGGTATGGGAGAAGAAATGGTCAAAGTCTCCTCTTCTGAGACACCAGTGTTATGACTCCCGCAGTCCATCTCCACCAAGGTGTGGCAGTCCCCCCGCGCGAGAGAAGCAAGAGGTTTCTTTCATCAAGAAACGAGACCGCCACTACGCCAAAAAGGCCTTTAGACAACGCACCTTAGAGAGCACTTTTATACAAAAGCGCTGCTATAAGTAAATTAAAAAATAAAACACGAAAACTGTATACGAAAATGAGTAAAAGCGCTGCTAAAAGGCCGACCTTTGACAACGCTTATGAAAAGCACTGCTAAAAGGGTTGCTTTAGAAAGCGCTTAAAAAAAGCGCTGGTAAAGGACCACATTAGTCAGCACTTTTCCGAAGTGCTGTCTAAAGTCATATAAATTTAAAAAAAAATCTTAAAAGCGTTGCTAAAAGGGTTGCTTTAGAAAGCGCTTAAAAAAACACTGGTAAAGGACCACATTAGCCAGCGCTTCTCCTAAGCGCTGTCTAAAGTCATATAAATTTTATATAAAAAAAAAAAATTAAAAGCGCTGCTAAAAGGGTTGCTTTAGAAAGAGCTTAAAAAAAGCGCTGGTAAAGGACCACATTAGCCAGCGCTTCTCCTAAGCGTTGTCTAAAGTCATATAAATTTAAAAAAAAAATCTTAAAAGCGCTGCTAAAAGGGTTGCTTTAGAAAGCGCTTAAAAAAGCGCTGGTAAAGTACCACATTAGCCAGCGCTTCTCCTAAGCGCTGTCTAAAGTCATATAAATTTTATAAAAAAAAATCTTAAAAGCGCTGCTAAAGGCCCATATTAGCCAACGCTTCTCAAAAGCGTTGTCTAAAGTCATATAATTAGAATTAAAAAATAGAATCCCTCCAGAACTCGTTTCTATTCACATAACTCGTTTCTATTCACACTTTTCTCTTTGTCCTTTCGTCGTTTCTCCGATACCTCCCTCCTTCTATCGTCCCTCTGACCGCCCTTCTTTCGTCGTTCCTCCGGTCGCCTTCCTTCCGCCATCCCTCAGTTGTCGTCCTCCACCGTATCTCAATGTAAGTTTCCCTTGTTCCTATCTCTACTGCTGCTATGGTTGTTTGGGTATTTGGTTTATAACATTTGGTTTTTTGGACTCTCTTGTAGGATTTCTATCAATCATTTCACCAACATTTGATTTTGTTAAGCTTGGTTCAACATTTCCTTCTACATTTCTAGGTATTCATTTCCTTCTACATTTCTAGATATTTCCTTCTACATTTCTACAAAACCTATGACCTGTTTATAAGTTCGATTAGTTAGTGATATAAACTCTGTTAGGCTGTCCGATTTTATTTAGTTTTGATGAAGGTTGGATGTTGATGTCGCATTTATTTGTGTATAAACTAACCGAGAAAATATTGGGGCTATCCGTTTTGTTTTATTTGTTAGAGTTTCGGGTTTGAATTCAATATTGTGTCACTTTGTGTGAGAAAATTTGAAAGAGATTTTGATGCGTGTTGTTATGAATTCAAGGTTTAATTCGGCTACTGTGCCACTTTGTTGCGATAGTTTGATTTCATTTTGGTTTCGATGACGGCTTGATGTCTATGCTGCATTATTCTCATAAGATATAGTCGAGAACCATTCATGGGGTAGCAATTCATCTTTTACCGTTGCTTTGAGATTTAGACAACTTTATTGTGTAATTTGATTTAAATTCAAAAGTTCGCATGGTTGTGAAATAGGGTGCTTTCCCATTTTGTTTCGAATCTTCTTGAGTTGAAACTATCGAGCATTCATAACTTGTTATAGTTTCTGCCCAATTTTTATTTAATCGAATAAATCATGTGTTGAAATCAATTTTCCATGTTCTGATTCTTAAATTGTGTAACAAAATGAGTTCTTTGATTTTATTTTCATTTGAGGATTGGTATCGTGATTTTATTCTCAACTCTATGCATTGTCAATGTTAGTATGCTTACTAAAAAGTTGGTTAAGACTTTTTTGTATTAGTGTAGTTAGTCGAAGACCATCACCGATTCGAAGAACATCAAAGCAACATCATTCGTCGTCGGCACCAATAACCCCTCTTCTTTCTTTGGTAAGTCAAGTTCAAATTCAACATTACCGACTCGTTTATTTATTTACTATCTGCTTCCTAAATTATAAAACATTCTATCTATATCAATTAAAAAGCACAATTAATTTTATATAGAAATAATTAATTTTAGTCTATATCGATATAGAACTAATTTGATTAAATCTTACAAAATATTTCTAAAAGTTTGTATTAATATTCTTTTTGTGTTGCGAAAGTGTTTTTCTTTATGTTCTTTTGAAATAGTTGCGTGAATAATTATAGTGTTTTTGTTTACCTTAATTAGTAGTAATTCCATGGATAAAAAATGGATGACTGTCGATCGATTGTCAAAAGAGTACGAGAATAGGGTATTGGAATTCGTTAAGTTTACTGTTGAACACGTCAAAGACTCCAGTCGAATGAAATATCCTTGCTTGGGTTGTTTTTATGTGGATCGGATTGACGCAGATGGATTGAAATCACATTTATTCACGTGTGGGATTGATCGAAGTTATAAGCGTTTGATATATCATGGTGAGAAAATTAACGAGAATGTTGAATCGAGGGAGAAAAGTAATACGGCGACATATGCTCCAGATGACAATAACACGGATACATACGATTGTGATCGAGTCGAAGAGATTGCAGAAGCACTTGAAGAAGATCTTAAGGATTGTCCCAAAATGTTTGAGAGGTTGGTAAGTGATGTAGAGAAACCATTGTATAAAGGTTGCACTAAATTCACAAGACTGTCTGCGGTATTAAAGTTGTACAACTTAAAAGCGGGCAATGGATGGTCGGATAAAAGTTTTACAGAGTTATTAGCCCTTATGAAAGATATGCTTCCGGAGGATAATGTTCTTCCTAATCGAACCTATGAGGCTAAAAAAATGTGGTGCTCTATTGGCATGAGCTATAATAAGATACATGATTGTCCAAACGATTGTGTTTTGTTTCAAAATGAATATGCATCGTTAAATGAGTTCCCTAAATACGGTTTATCTCGATATAAGAAAAAATTGTCTCCAGAAAAGTCTTATGGTATTTTCCTATAATTCCTAGATTTAGGCGTATGTTTCATAGTGAAACCGATGCAAGACACTTGACTTGGCATGCATATGAAAGAATTATTGAAGGAAAGTATCGACATCCGGCAGATTCACCACAGTGGTCGAAAATGGATGATGATTATCCTGATTTTGGAGAAGAAGCAAGAAACCTTCGCTTGGCATTATCTACTGATGGAATGAACCCACATGGTATTCAAAGTATATCACATACCACATGCCATGTGATTCTTATGATTTATAACCTACCTCCATGGCTATGTATGAAGCGTAAGTACATGATGTTATCTATGTTAATTTCTGGGCCTAAACAACCAAGGAATGACATAGACGTATACTTGACACCTTTGATCGAAGATTTAAAGATTTTGCGGGAGAATGATGTGGAGGTTTATGATGGATATAAGAAAGAAAGTTTCAATTTGAGGGTGATGTTGTTTGGCACAATTAATGATTTTCCAGCATACTGGAATCTATTTGGGTATAGCATTAAAGGTCAACGTGCGTGTCATGTTTGTGAAGATGGAATTGATACGACATGATTGGAAATTTGTCAGAAGAATGTGTTTCTTGGCCATCGTAGATTCTTAAATTCTAAACATCACTATCTTGTGTGGAGAAAAGCATTCAATGGAGACATCGAACAACGTAAAGCTCCACTTGCATTGTCAGGTGACCAAATTTTTGAAAAGGTGAAAGATGTGTGTACTCAGTTTGGCAAGTCTTTTGGATATAAGGTTGTCAAAGGTGGGTGGAAGAAGAGGTCGATTTTTTTTAATTGCCATATTGGAAGTCTTTGTATGTGAGACATTTTCTCGATGTTATGCATATTGAAAAAAAATGTATTCGAAAGTGTTATTGGTACGTTACTCAATATAAAATAAAAGTCTAATGATGGCCTTAAAGCAAGGGAGGACATGTTAAAGATGGAAATAAGAACTGAATTAGGACCCGTGAAGAAAGAAAGACGAACATATCTATCACCTGCTGTTTTTACTCTATCTAGAAAGGAGAAAAAAATATTGTGCAAGTTTCTAAGTGAAGTTAAAGTTCCAGGAGGATATTCTTTAGATATTAGAAGACTTGTGTCTATGAAAGACCTCAAGTTGAAGAGTTTAAAGACACATGATTGTCATGTTATAATGGAGCATTTTCTACCAATAGGTATACATTCTATTTTTCCAGAAAAAGTAAGAAGGGCCATAACTAAATTGTGTTTTTTCTTTAGGTCAATTTATAGTAAGGTGATCGATCCTGAGGTCTTACCAACAATGCAAAAAGAAATATTTATTATCTTGTGTGAGCTTGAGATGTATTTTCCTCCCTCTTTTTTTGACATAATGGTACATCTGGTTGTTCATCTTGTGAAAGAGACACAGTTGTGTGGACAAGTTTATATGAGATGGATATACCCTGGTGAATGTTATATGAAAATATTAAAAGGGTACGTGAAAAATCAAAGTCGCCCAGAGGGTTGTATTGTTGAACAATACATTTTTGAAGAAGAGGTTGAGTTTTATACTGAATATTTGTCCAATGTTCAATCTGTTGGGCTCCCCAAAACTCATATTTTTGAAAAAAAGGAAGGTAAAAAATTAATTGGAAATAAAATTGAGACAATATCAAGGGATGAACGGGAGCAAGTGCATTTGTATGTTTTGCACAATGACAGTGAGGTTGCACCATATGTTGAAATGCACAAGGCTGTACTCCGAGGGTTAAATCAGAACAAAAATGAAAATTGAATAGTACGATAGCACAATTAAAGTTTTATACAATGGTTTAAGGATCATATTCATTCAAAGCGCTCTTTAGATCCCGCTTCAATAACAGAAAGGTTGAGATGTTTGGCATATGGTCCAAGTTTGCATGTGTTTTCTCATTGCGCATACGCAATAAATGGATACACATTTTATACCAAAGAACAAGATGGTAAAAGTACTATGCAAAATAGTGGTGTCACTGTGCTAGCTGAAGCAATGCACATATCAAATATGAAGGACTTAAACCCCAAATATGAAAATCTGTCATATTTTGGGGTTATTGAGCACATTTGGGTGTTTGATTACGAGAATTTTCAGATTCCTATCTTTGGTAGCAAGTGGGTAAATAGTAGTGGCATACGAATGGATAAGTTAGGATTTCTGCAAGTTGATCTTAATAGGGTGGGGTACAAAGACGAGCCTTTTATTCTAGCATCTCAAGCTAAACAAGTGTTTTATGTCACTGACCTGACGAGTACGAAATGGTCTATAGTGCTTTTATCTAACAAAGTGATTGATGATACCGGTGTAGATCATGGTGATATTGATGCCGAGAATCAGTCATGTATTAGACGGAATGATCAAGATGAGAATATTATAGCGGATGAATTATATATTAGAAACGATCATAACGAGGGAATTTGGATCAATTTTGACGTCCGCATTGCTAAGAAACAAGTAATTCATATTCCAACCAAGAAAAGAAAGAGATGTTAGTGAAAGAGGTAATATAGTAAATTTTTATATATTATGTCATTTTCAATAAATTTATATGCTCTTCTTTATTTGTCATTTGTTATATATTCAATTGATTATGGATTTTTATATTGGGTTAATGTTTTTATTTATTACAGGTTAGATGGCTAGTAACGAGGATCACCCACATGATGATGCTATTGATGATGGAGATCATGAGACCGTTATTGATCAGGAAGCGAAAATTAGACGAGGAATAACAGTTATGAAGAAAGTCATTCGTGATAGAGACCGAGGCATAAAATTATATGCGCATTGGAGCCAAAGTGGCCAACTAATTGAGCCTAACGGTTCAACGGTGACAAGTTTTATTGGTGCACTTATAAGGAATGAAGTTCCAATTACTTGTGATGATTGGAGAAAACGAGAGTTGAAAGAAGCTAAAGAAAAAATTTGGAGTGAGATACAGGTACCATATTTAATGAAGTTCCAATTTGTTTTTAATGACAATTATGTCTTTAAATTACTTGTACTAACGCACTTTGTGTATGTTTTTCGTAGAGGTCTTTCAACAATATTGATGATACTAGAAGAACTTTTATCTCCGATTGGCCGAAAAACTACTAAGAGGGTTTATGACTTTTTTAAATATCAAGTTTCTTAGGAATGCGAATAAAAAATTTATTGATGCAGAGCTTCCATCTAAATATGCAAGTTTTGTTTCACCTAAAGAATGAGAAACATTTAAAGCCAAACGAAAAACCCAAGAATTTCATAGTGTAAGTGAAACAAATTGGAAAAGAGCATCAAATCCCGCGTATCCATACAGAAAAGGGCGTATTGGATATGGACGCTTAGAACAGTTTATCGTAAGTATCTATAAATTGCAATGATATACTTGTTCATCATGAATTATATTTTATCATATTATTTGGCTTAATGTGTAGTTAACAAAGGAGAATAATTATGAAACATCTCTTCTGGCACATGTTTTATGGAAGGAAGCCCATGTGGGTAAGGATGGAGTTGTCAAAGAAGATGTTCAAAAAGTTTTTGAGAAATGTGTAAGTATAGCATCATTTCTTTAATTAAATCAAAAGTGTAGTAACATATAATTAAGACAAATTTTCAATATTCATATGAATTTCAGGAGACTCTATCTTAGTCTATATGTCCAGATGAAGACAATGATTACAGGAGCATACTTAGTTGAGCATTAGATGTTCGTGAGTATTTTGATCGGGTGAGGGGTAAGAGATTTGGAATCACTCCAAAATTCTTGAAGATGAAAACACAAAATACTCCTAGCAATAATGAACTGCAGGAAACCTTGAAAGCACTACAAGCTAAAGTCCGTGAATTGAGAAGGGAAAAAGAATTAAGAGAGCAAGCTTCAGGTTTTAAAGCTACTAGTGACAAAGGTAGTATCGGTTGTAATTTTCAACTGAATCTTCTAGAGGTATATATATATATATATATATATATATATATATATATATATATATATATATATATATATATATATATATATATATATATATATATATATATATATATATATATATATATATATATATATATATATATATATATATATATATATCATTATGAAATTAAATTAGCTTAACTTATTTAATTGAAATATATACACAATAACAATTTGAAATTTATTATTGGTTTTAGGGCATTTCACCTTGTCAACTTTACTTATCGTCACCGACTTTCCGGATGGTTGGCAAGGGAAAAGTACATAATACTTTGGGAGAATTACTTCACATTAAACCGCTTCCTACTGGCTGTTTGAAAGTATGGATTGACGTTGCTTTGGAGAAGGATACGTTATTACCACATCTTGACGATGTTTTAGATGCCACACTGGTGGGAGATGCAATAGGTTTGTTTGTTGCATGGCCGTCAAGCCTCATTAGTGTAGATGATGAGGTATGGTTAAAACCATATATATGAACCTTTGAGTATTAAAAGTTTTTACGTACATTTCTTTTTACATGGTTATGTTAATTAGACTCCAACAAAATCCAAAGCAAAAGACAAGGGGATTCCGCGACAAACCGAGTTAGTTGCATCAATAAAAGAGGTACATCACAATTATATGATATTTATGCATGAAAAATGTTAATTTGTGATCTTATACTTCACATAACTAATTATATGATCTTTAGATTCATGCTAAAGAGAATGAAGATGTCGGTAGGGGTAAGAATCCTTAAATTAGCAATATTTCCACACAAAAAAAAGTTGTTGCTAAGACCGCGGCTAAAAAAAACCTACTTCCAAGTTTAGGTCGTGCCTTGGGATATTTTTAGAAATGTCTGATATTCTGGAAGGAAATACTCATCTTCTACCTATGGAGTTTGGTATTTTTGGTTTTGAATATTCTGAAACAATTGGTATGGATGATTTTGATCAAGTTTTACAAAATACGCAATTAGGCCTCGATGTTGTTAATACATACACAAGGTATGTCCGATCTACTTTGTCTAATTAATTGATCAATTCATTTACTCATTTCAAATGTTAATGAGGTCTTTTATTTAAGGTTTTTGTATGAAAAATTGATGCGCCCGAGTGGATTGGGGCAAAGATTCGCTTTCTTATCTCCTTACAATATCAACTTAAGGTTAATCATGCATAAACCAGATGAAGTCATGGTGTATGTACTCAAGCGCTTTATGGCCGACAAAGATACTGAAAAGTTGTTCTTTTTACCGCTTAATACCGGCAACAGGTTAGATTTTCATTCTAAATTCATCTATTATAATTTTTCATATTTTGATGTTGTGTAGAAAGTTTTCATCTCACATTTTTTAATCATACAGTGGACATTGGTTGTTGGTCGCGATTAATCCTATCGGAGAAGTTATATATTATCTGGATTCTTTATGCAATGATCCAAGTACATACCAAGATATGAAGAATATGGTTGATACGTAAGTGATATTGTTCTAAATATTCATGTGTATATTTATTTATTTATTTATTTATTTATGTGAATTGTTTTAAATATGCGTTTATGTTTTATTAGCATTATACAAGTTTTTCCAGCACAAAGAGGTATTCAAGTACCAAAGAGTAAAGCCAACAACATTACATGGATTATAGTGGAGGTATATTAATTAATTATCACAATTTTAATTATATTAATAGTGATGATACTTGATAAAACTTAGGTCTTATCCATATTTTCTTTTCATGTATAGTGTCCCCGGCAACGTAATGAAGTAGATTGCGATTTTTACATGTTGAGGTTTATGAGAGAAATCATTCTTTTGGATCGAATAGAGATTCCATCTAAGGTATAGATTTATAACTTAGGAGTTATTTTAATATTTAACACATATTTCTCATATAATTAAATAGTTTTAACTTAAACATACTATGTTATATTATTATGTAGTACTTTGATGAATTCAAGTGTGCTTATTACTTAAGTTCTCAGTTGGATGAACTTAAGGAGGATTTGTGTCAATACATTATTGAGACGAAAATTATATAAGGTATATTGTAATCTTGCTTTAATTGATGAGAATTTTGAGTATATTCAAGTGTTGAAATTTTGTTTTTGTTTGTCATGTGGTAAATTATATATATTTTTTGTTTGTATCATGTATGAATTATGATATTTTGGTGTTGTTTCAGGTTATATGTGCATATGTAGAAGATAGAGATGAATAAATTTTGTAATGGTATATAATGGTGTTGTTTTGGTGTTGTTTTTTTGTAAAATTATATATGTACAAGAGTAATAGTATATATAAGTACATTGGTGCAAATGTATAGTATCTTTTGGTATTATTTTTTATTGGATTGAAACTCCAATATTAGTGAAAATCTGGTGAAATTTGTAATGGTATATACAGGTGCAAAATATGGTGAAAACCTGGTGCAAATATGGTTAAAATCTGTGCATATAAAATTGTATATATCAAACAGCGCTTTTTTTTCAAAAAGGTTACATAAAAAATTCTGTGGACATTAGACAGCGCTTTAAAAAATGTTGTCTAAATCCCCCTTTAGACAACGTTTTTACTATAAAAGCGCTTCCTAAAGGGGCTCTTTTTTTAAATAAAAAAATTGTTTCAGAAAAAGCGCTGCCTAAAGGGGGCTTTAGACAGCTCTTTAACATTAAAAGCGCTGCCTAAAGGGGATTTTTATTTTTATTTTTTTTTTGTTTCAGAAAAATCGTTGGCTAAAGGGGGCCTTTAGCAGCGCTTTAAAAGTAAAAGCGTTGGCTAAAGAGGGTCTTTAGCAGCGCTTCCAAAGTAAAAGGGCTGCCTAAAGGAGGGATTTAGCAGCACTTTTACTTTTAACAAAGCGTTGTCGTTACCTACAGCAGCGCTGGAATAGACAACGCTTTAAAGCGCTGTCTAAAGTCAAAAAAAAGCATTGTCTAAAGTCTTATTTGGCGTAGTGCGCACACCTCCCCGTAAAGATCGACGCTCCCTGATCTCCAAGAAGACAAAGATCAACCGGCTTGACCGCGACCACTCGTCGTCACCCAAGCCGAGAAGGAGCACCTCTCCCCGATGAGGGAGGGATCACCATTCTCCATCACCATCTCCTGAGAGAAGCGATAATGACGAACGCCGCAATCTGTTATCAAGAGAAATCATGGAGACCACACTCCCTGTCAGTCTGGAGAAACTTCCCCATTCGGAAACCTACAACAGAACAACCGACCCTGACGAGCACATCGAAAACATCGATGTGTTGCTCGACTACAGAGGAGTTCACTGAGCGATCAAATGCCAACTCTTTCCTATAACTCTCAGGAAAGGGGTCATGGTGTGGTACAAGAGCCTTCTCGACGAATCCATCACGTCATAGAAGAACTTGGGAAGACAATTTTCCAGGAACTTTACGACGCCTCACCGACATCCAAAGTCAGAAGCATCTCTGGAGGCGATCATCCAAGGGAGGGATGAGTCCATTCTGGCATATATTGAACGTTTCAACCAGGAGGCTGCACAAGTCTCCACGACTTACGGCATGAAAAAGTATCTCCTCGAACGCTGACTCCATCCCCGCAGTGACTTTGCCAAAGAAGTTGGCGTCGAATCACCGACCACTCTGGATGCTCTCCTGCTCAAAGCACATGCGTACATCCAGTACGAGAAAAAAGAGGCAGCCAACAACGCGCAGGACTCGTGACATAGAGAGAACGCAAAGGCCTCAAAGAATAAAGATCCCTCGATATCCTGTCAAGGAGGAGAAAAGAAAAAGGAGGACAAGTCCCGAGAGTCTCGAGACTACAAGGGGCCTCCCGGTCGTTTCCATGACTATACTCCTCTCAACGCCTCACGCGAGAAGATTCTGACCATTTAAACGCAGAATTCAAGCAAGCTAAGATTCGCTTCCCCCAACAAACATCATCCAAGCCAGGGACGGACAAAAACAAGTACTGTCAGTTTTATAAAAGTCACGGGCATACGATGGAAGACTACATCCACCTCAAGAATGCCATTGAGATCCTCATCTAAGACGGGCATCTTAAACCATACAGAAAGAAGAAATCTCCACGAGAAGATGTTTCTGAATCCAAACAGGTCAAAGAAACCAGGGCCTCCCCAAACAAAGCTCTCATGCCCATCACCATGAGCATCATGAGGCCAGAAGATTTTTATTTCCCCGACATGGAGGAGATCCTCCTATACTTCTCGTCGCACAGTCTGTGGGAGTTGTTCCTAGCAGCAATGGTTATTTTAGGTTGTGGCTTTAACAAGAGCACCATAGGCTCGATGCAGAGAAGATTTGAGTTGTTATAGGAGGCTAACGCTGACATGAGTGTCACCCTCGACAAGTTCAGGGGAGGCTCTCACCCCCTCACGTTCTATCAGGAAGATTTGCCTGGAGGATCCTTTAATTCCAGCATCTCGTTGCTCGTACGAGCTCACATAGCAAACTTCGATGTCAGGCGCATCCTGGTTGATCAAGGAAGCTCGGTCGATATAATATATTCCCAACTGTTTACCACATTGCAGTTGAATGATGCACATATGACCCCGTACATGGGCTCTGATCTCCAAGAATTCAATAGTTCTGCCACCAAACCTTGGGGATATGTCAAATTGATCGTTACTTTTGGGGCAGGAGTGAAAGCCAGATCCATCAAGACCCAGTTCCTCGTAATAGACTGCTTGTCATTATATCAATGCATATTTGGGAGGCCCGCCTTGGCCGAACTAATAGCAGTGCCATCCACAATGCACCTCAAAATGAAATACTACACCATTGACAGCCTCGTCGCCACCCTGCACAGGGACACTCAGGCCGCTAGGATATGTTTTGAAGCAGCTGCAAAAGGCTTGAGCTCCCTCAGTACTCAACCTATAACGACTAACAGACTCGCTCTCCCCGACAACTCTTAAGAACCAAAGCCGCTGACCAATGTTGACACATTCGACCTAGACAATCGCTTTACAAAAGAGGACTTTAGAGACCAAAAGAAGAAAGGGAAAGAATCCATGCTCAACGCAGAAGGTCGATCAACGAGCATGGGCAAATCTACAGATCCTATGTGTCCAATTCCATATGGAGAATTCAAGATCGTTCCCCTGGGCAACGACCCCTCCAAAGGAGTCAAGATCGGCGCTGACCTCCCCGACTTAGCGAAGAGGCAGCTGAAGGCGTGCTTAAAGGAGAATGCAGACTTGTTCGCCTGGAGCGCAGTAGATATGATTGGCCTAGACTGTCACATTGTGTAAAATGTGAAAAGATGTAGAACTAAAGATTTGAGATTAAGCCATCAATTGACTTAACTCATACAGTGAGGTCACCACTGCATTTTATTGTTCCAAAGAGAAATGAAAAAAAAAAACAAACAAAACCTAAAATGAAATAAAAGATCAGAGGTCAAGGTACGGGAGTCAGTTATGCAGAGGAAATATATTATCACACTAAGCATCTACGGTGCTCCGTAGGATCCACTTTGTTTGTTTTCTTTTTAAAGGTGTGTTATCTAAAGTCTTACTTGCTAAATAGAGTGAATGAATGAAACAATATTTACAAACAAAATAAAATGTTTTTTTTATTATTTTTGCTCGCCTTGGGTCGTGAGACTTAGTTCATACGTACTCCCCCATGTAATGGGAAAGTCAGAGCACCGTAGTTCGACTAGAAAATACTTGTCTATTGGTTGATTTTAAATGAAGAGACAAGTCGTTATTTTTAATAAGAAGACTCGTCTAATCGCCCATAAGGTATGATAAAGAAAGAAGGACTACGCACCAACATGAGGGAGGATTTGAGAACACCTCTATTACTCAAGTGAAGAATTCGACAACCATGAGGATAGATGAAAAACATCTCGATTATAAATGAATCATGTCTAATCTTGGAAAAAAAAGGTTTTAAAGGGTAAAAGGTGCTCGAGCGCATAAAAAGTTTGAATGAGGTTGAAGTGTTTTTGTTGGGATAAATAGCAAATGGACCCCAAGGAAGGGAGACTTACTACTTCTCCGCTTAATTGCGAAAGAGTTTAAGTAACGTTAGAGTTTTTATGAGTTTGATAAAGAAAAAGTCACTCAACAAAGTCGAGGTTTATTATGAAAGCGGTTCAAGTTTATAAACAAGAAAGTTTTGAAAATAGATAAAAAGATTTTGAAAATTAAAGAATGATAAGGAAATGGAAAGAGTATCCTATGTACAGGAGAGTAAAATATAAGGTAAGGAGGATCTAACCAATCCGAATCTCATACTTGATATATAGAAATCAATATAGTGTTCCCATCCCTTTGGATTTTCAGCCACAGACAGATAAATAAGCCAAGAGTATTCCAAACCTCATGTGAAAATAAATCACAAGCATACAACATCAAAGAAACCCAAATGTCAGATGATACTCAAAGCATCGGATAAAGTGCATCAGATGAAAATAAATCACAAGTCAGGAAAGTGCATCAGGTAAGCTCAAGGTATCGGATAAAACTCAAAGTGTCGTGTAAAGCTCGATGCATTGGATAGGAACTAACTATTGAATATGAATCCCTGCATCAGATAAAATTCCCAACAAACAGACAAAGTCAGGATAGGAGAGAAGTAAACTGAAATCTCATGTGAAGTAAGAATCAATTCCGAGTGGACTAGTAACCTGTATCAAAGCTAAAATGAAACAAATAAAATATAGAAATAGATGTTTAATTAATTAACTTAAAAGTAGATTAAGTTAATTAATTAAGTTAAGAAAAATTAATTAGCCGAAACTAATTAATTTTTAATAACGAAATTAAATAACAACATCGACTTTTAGTTAATTAACTAAAAGCAACAAAGTAACATGAAATGAAAGTTTAGTCGATTAATCAAGAGTTAATTAACTTAATTAATCGAGTTAAGAAAAACGAATTAGTAAACTAATCCATTTTTAGTAACAAAATCAAGTAAATAAATCAACGTTTGGTTAATCAATTAAAAGCGGATAAGAAGTGAAAAGAGGAAGTATTGTCTTGATAAATTGAGAAACTTGCACAAATCAACACACAAGTTAGTAATCACAAGATATAAAATCTAAATGAAACTTGCATGAATACACATGAACAATTCAAGAACCAAACACTCGATTATTTAAGTATTTCAATTCACAAACGAACTAAAACCAAAGAAACATCATGCTATTATTCAATCCAATATTCAAAACATAGAAAGTTGATTTCGAAACAAACTAAGATCAAACAAATCAAATCTGGACAGCCACCACATAAGCATAAATTTACGCTCAAAAATTTATTTCAAACAAGTTTAAGACAAAAGAAAATAAACTCAACCAAATCTAAAAGATCTCTCAATCAAACTTAATTCATAGTCAATATCGATGCTCAACAATGTCCTTAAAATCAAACTTAAATAGCATCAATTCAAACTATGACTTAATTCCCCTTCAAAACACAAAAAACCAATTCCAACCACGCTTAAATCAATGAAATTAGAATCCGGGCAACAACTTTCTAAATCTAATTACGCTCAATAAAATCATCTCAAACAAGTGTTCAATACAAATGAAATTCACAATGTCACCATAATCAAATTAATCCTTCGACTTTGAACTCAAATGAACCACAATGTCACCCGAAATCTCTTTCAAATTAACTCAAGATAAGACAAACACACCATTTCGTCAACAAATTGAGATAAATAAAAACCGCAAATCCGATGCCCACTTCGACAACTATCTCAAAGCTTCATCATTCAATTCTAACATTCCAACTTACAAACAAGAATCAAACACCAACTTCACAATTGTAAAACTCAATCAAATTCACATTAGGAACTCACAAACTTACTAACAAAAATCATGCTTCAAAACAAAACATTATTCCAGTCTAAAACCAATGCTATCATAATTAATTTCAACTTAACACAACAACAATCGAAATTGCAACATTATTTATCATAACAAACAACGTCATCGATGCCAAACTCTATTAAACATCATCGATTCAAACTAACATAAGTTTTTGGCACACAAAACAACAATATCGACATCGTCGAATCTGAACGCACACATACAACATATCCACAGTAAGCACAAAAGAAAATTCGGTTTGAAAGATTACCCAATGAGTTGATGCTGAGTTATATTGTTGAAGGCTGCAGCGAGTTGGTGTTGAAGAATATCGGGTTGATCTGCTTCAGAAATTGAAGGTATGAAACAGTGTTGTAATATGGAGAAGGGCGTGCAGACTGTTGAAGTTAAAGGCACCGTTGAAGGCTATATTCATATAGCAGATTTGTGAAATAGTGGTGAGGTTTTGAGAGGGAATTTGCGAGTGAAAGTGAGGAAATTTTGAGATTTGGATTAACTTGGTTTTGGCGAAATCTAAAGTTTGAGAGGGAGTTTAGGCATTCATCTGTGCCAACTGTTGAGAATGTTTTTGGACTGTTGATAATTTTGAATGGAAGGTAGAGATTGAAAGTGGATTGATTGGAAGGTGGAAATTGTGTATAAACCGGTGACATTCAGTTGCTGGTCCCAGCTTAAAATATCTTCTATTCTTCTATTTTGACATAATAATAAGAAAAACAAAAATACTAACAATAATATGGTTAGCAACAATTAACAATTAACAAAATAATAATAATAACAATAATAAAAAAAATTAGTAATATGTAATAATAATAACAATGAGAAAAAGAAAATGATTAGGAATAAAAATAAACTAAAATAAAGTGCCAAGAAATAAAATTTAAATTAAATGAAAAAGATTTAAAATAATTTTAACTTTTAATAATAATTCAAAAAAAAATATTTTCAATTTGAATTAAAATAAAAAATCAAATCAAATCAACTATTGAAACAAAAAGATAATATTTTTAAAAGACGAAATTAAATCTTAAATTGAACCTTTGTTAGAGATTCAATTAAAATTAAATATTGTTACAATTTAAAATTTTAGATCAATACAAAATATTAAAGCTAATTGAATTATTAAATTAAAATTACTAAATAATTTAATAATTAGAAATTATGGATTACTAGTAAGATTAATTTTAATTTTAAAAACTTTGACCCAAACCGAATTAAAATGCAAATGATAAAAATATTTTTTTTTTGAGATTTTTCATGAATTAATATGAATGAAAACAAAAATAATATATATATATATATATATATATATATATATATATATATATATATATATATATATATATATATATATATATATATATATATTATGATTTTTTTGAGATAATGATGAAAAATATAAATTTAAATGAATTAAATAAAGACTTTAATTTTTTTCTTGAATTTTTTTACTACAACGTAGTGCCTTTCAGTCTGAAGAACACAGGCGTTACCTATCAACGTATGATGAACAAGGTCTTCCGAGGAGAAATCAGAGACATGTTCGAATTCTACATGAACGACATGATCGTGAAATCCCAAGAAGAAACTGATCATGCGCTCTACCTCAAAAAGGTCTCCGACCAAACAAGAAGAGTCAAAATGCAGTTCAACCTAGAAAAGTGCACCTTTGGTGTGTGGCCGAGCAAGTTCCTCAGCTTCTACTTAACAGAATGAGGAACCAAAGCCAACCTCAACAAATGTTGAGCATTCTTTGAGCTTCCAACCCCGGGTTCGAAAAAATCAATCCAAACTCTAAACATAATACTCACATCATTGTCCCGATTCGTGGCAAAATTTGCCCAACACGTGTTCCCCTTTTTCAAACTTTTCCGCAAAGAAGCCGTGTTCAAATGGATTGGAGAGTGCAAGCACGCCCTCCTCCATCTCAAACGTGCATTATCTCAACCATCGGTCCTTTCAAGATTGGACAAGGAAGAAAATATCTACCTCTATCTAGCTGTAGCTTCCAGCGCGGTCAGCGCTGTCCTCATTCGGGAAATCCCTGAGGAGAAAAGACCCATCTACTTCATGAGCAAAGCCTTATAAGGCCCTGAAGTAAGATACCAACAGATTTAGAAAGTAGCCTTAGCACTCATCAACACTACGAGAAGACCGATATTTTCTAACCCACACAATTGTCGTCCAGGCAGAGCAACCAATAAAATAGTTACGCGATCAACCTGATATGGTGGGCAGAATGCTCAAGTAGTCATTAGAGATCTCCAAGTTTGACATCAGATATGAGAGCAGAAAAGCCCTTAGAGCATAAGTGTTGGCCGATTTCGTGGCGGAAATGACCTTCCCGAGCACCACAAATAGGGCACACAAGTGGACCATCTTCGTGGACGGAGCTTCCAGCTCGATGGGAAACGGGGCAGACATCATGCCGGAAAACGAGGAAGTAATACTAAACAAAGTCTCCCTCATGCTATCCTTCCCAACCTCGAACAACAAAGCAGAATATGAGGCTCTCCTCACTGGACTCCACCTGTTCGAAGACCTAGGCGCCAAAGAAGTAAAGATCTTCACGAACTCCCAGATCGTCGCCTCCCAAGTACAAGGAGAATACTAGGTCAAAAATGATCAAATTTCAGATTATTGAACTCTGATCCAAGAAAGAATGAAGAAATTTAACTCTACGGACGTACAACATGTTCCACGCGAACACAATTCTCGAGTAAATATGCTGTCAAAATTTTTCAGCACAAAGAAGAAAGGAGGGAACAAATACGTAATACAGGAAATAATCCCTCAACCAAGCATCGAAAAACCCTTCTCAGCTCTAGAAGTGTATGCCATTGATGACATCAGATGTTGTATGACCCCGATATACAACTACCTCACAAACAATTACCATCTGACCAAAAGGAGGCCAATATGGTTAGATGAAGAGCCTGTTCCTACGTCTTGGTCAAAGACAAACTGTATAGAAGAGGATTCTCCACCCTCCTCCTCAAATGTGTCAAAGAGAACAAAGTAGCCCATATCCTACGAGAAATCCACGAAGGAATCAACGGCTAGCACCTGGGTGGAATATCTCTGTCCAAAAAAGCATTACGGGTAGGGTACTACTGGCCTTCCATGCAACACGACGCCAAAGAGCACGTAAAAAAGTGTGAAAAATGTCAACGCCACATGGACATGCACTTGAAGCCTCCAAGCGAGCTCAAGTCTCTATCATCCCCCTGGTCGTTCATGTTGTGGGGCTTGGATATCCTCAGACCAGTCGTGGTAGGATCAAACCAAAATAAATACATGATAGTAATTGTGGATTACTTCACCAAATGGATAGAAGCAAAAGTGCTAGCCAGAATAAGCGTGCAAAACATTATGTGTTTCTACAAAAGAAACATTCTTGCTCGGTTCTCCATTCCCCAAGCAATTGTCACCGATAACGGGACGCAATTCATGGATAAAAACTTCCAGGAATTCGTCACCAAGTTAGGCATCATCCAACACTTCATCTCTGTCGAACATCTGCATACAAATGGGCAAGTCGAGTCTGCAAACAGGGTGATCCTACGAGGCCTCAGGTGAAGGTTGGATGACACCAAAAAGAGATGGGTCGAAGAGCTACATAGTGTACTTTGGGCCTATCGAACGACAACTCACTCATCCACCAGGGAGACCCCTTTTCGTTTAGCTTACTGAACCAAGGTTGTCATACCGGTCGAGATTAGAGAGCTCTCTAGACGGACAGAAGCTCCCCTTGATGAAGAGATAAACGATGTAGCGTTAAGAGAGGAGCTCGACCTTATCGAGGAAATCTGAATGGGAGTGGCATTACGAGAAGACTCCCTCAAACAAAAAATTACCATACGATATGACACAAAAGTCATACGACATGAATTGAAAGTCGACAGCCTAGTCCTAACGAGAAATCACAAAGAGTCTCACGAAGGCAAGCTCGCTGAAAATTGGGAAGGCCCCTATCGCGTTCATGCAAAAACGGGGAACGAGACCTACTACCTGGAAAACCTACAGGAGGAAAAACTTGATCGACCTTGGAGCACCGAAAAACTAAGGCAATATTACAGTTAAAACACTGATGCAGTCAACATGCTTCATCGAAACAACGAACACACCTTGCTCGACCACCCGTGCATGCCTAGGTACAAGCATGACACTTCAAATTAAATAAAGAGGCGAATATCCACTCTCTTAATGAGTAAATTCTCATCCCGACATGGAAAAGTAAAACGAGCTCCACCATCGTCGTACCACGATGGTAGAACACTCAGCTCACGCTGGGAAATTTACGCTGCCAAGCTCAGGTTTTCAAAATGAGGTCTGAGTTCCGGCCCACGCCCAGAAATTACCCTGGCTGTTTGACTAATTCCCCACACTGGAAAACTCAAAAACTCACGAGCAAACCCCCAAAACTCTTAATAAAAATAAATCGTCTCAAGCGGACGAGCATACAAAACATGCAAACATTTCACAATAAATAACAAATCATGCATGAAGCAAAGTTAAAAATACTTGAGCGATGCAAGTTAGAGCAAACGACCACCTTGGTCGGAAAATTTAAAAGACGACTGTTGTATCCCAAAATTTTCCCTCTCATTTCTCAAGGCATTTCTCACAAGGATTCTCCAAAATTCAAGCTTGCACAAGTACAATTGGATTTTCCAGCATCAAGTTAAAGAGGAAACTGTTAAAAAGGGGCAAAGCAGATAAAAATAATCTTTTTGACCAAATTAGAGAAAAAATAAGTCTACTTCGATTCATAAGGCTTCGATTGAATTTTGGGTCTCCTCCAAGCCTTCTTCGATTCCCCTTGCTTCGTTTGGACTTTAGTCTCTTTCAAGACTGTTTTGATTGGACTAGGACTTCTATCATGCCTCCTTCGATCCATCCTTTATGTCTCATTTGATCCAAGAAGAAATGACCTCCTGCATGCAAGCTTCGACTGCACCATTTGCCTTACATGGTTCACAATGCAATGATACTTGCATGCTTGCTTCGACTGAACATTTGATGTCGGCATGCCTGTGTTGATTGGATAAATAATTCACTCCATGCTTGCTTTGATTCACAAATTAATGACTAGCTGCATACAGCCTTCGATTGAGTAACAACTTCCTTCTTGCATGCTTCAAAGCAAGAGGCTCCCACCAGGCCAGCAGACACAAGGAAAAAGCCTCTTGTTAGCCTCCTTCGATTCAAAGAGGAAAAGCCTCATGTTAGCCTCCTTCAATTCAAAGAGGAAAAGCCTCCTGCTCATTTCCTTCGATTTAGAAGACAAGTTCCTTCTTTACGCTTGCTCCCAATTCACAAGGAAATGACCTTCTTCAGGCTAGCAGGCACAAGGCAATGGCCTCCTGCAACTTCCTTTCAATTCAGAAGCCATTTGCCCCTTTGCATGATTCCTTCGATTCACAAAAGCCAGGATTCCCTTTAGGCCAATATGCACAAGGCAAAAGCTTCCCCATGGCTAGCATTCACAAGGCAATGGCGCCTACAAAGCATTGACCATTTTTCACGCTAGCTTCGAATGGGCAATGTTTCCTTTGGAAACAGTCTGTTATGATCACACACAATTTCTACACCATGACACACACCTTGGTGACCCATTCGAAGGACATGCGTTGACATATCTGGGTTGCCTTTTTCAAAGGATACATAAGCTAGCGCATTCGAAGGACAGACACACAGTCCATTTGAAGGACATATATTTGCCCCATTTGAAGGACACTTTGATTGGAAACAAATATTGTTGCCTGAAGAAGTATTTGGTCGAAGGTTGGAATCAAAGGATTTGAAATATTCAAAGATGCTTGCTTCTAAGTTCAGGCCTGATACACTGGCCATAACACTCCAAAACTGCTGCACAGCAGTCCTGAAACACTTCCCATATTCTTGCACCAATTTGGAATACGAACATTGCCCCTCGAAAGCTACAAAAACAATTTACCCATTTTGTTCAAATGCTTTTGTTTTCCCTCCTAAACCTCAGCCAACCTTCGCCTATAAATAAGAGGCTCCATAACACGTCTAAGGGGCTTGATAACACATCCAGAGGCTTTTTGGTAGCTGGGGAAAAACTTTGATTGTGTGAAAATCATCAAACACTTAACACTTTATCATACCCAGATTCAAAAGACCATACCCTTATTTCCGACCCTTCCGAATCCAACACTAGAAACACAACACCTGTTTCTTTTCCCTTTCGAATCCAGGAACAACCCCACACTTTGTTTTTTCTTTCAAATCCAGTAGAAAGAACACTACACTTGTTCTTCTCCTTCGAATCCAGAAACAACAAACACACCCCTGCTCTTCTGGACCTTCGAATCCAGCACTAGAAACATCACCTTCGTTTCTTCCCTTTGAATTCAGGAGCATCCAGGGCAGCAGCTAAAGGTCCAACCCACATACCCCAGCTTCAAGCAAGGTAAGTTATTCTAACCTTAAGCTTTTCGTTTCAAAACATGTACATAACATTTGTTTCTTTTTCGTTTCCACCTTTTTAGTTTGTTTTCATTGCTAACCTTTTGTTTTTGTTTCTTGGTTTATCAAACATTTTTTAAGAACTAACCTGTCCATGAGACAATACTAGCATGGCCTCAGGCCATGTTGTTATTAAAATCCCAAATGAAATAGAACAAGAGGAAGGAAGTGTGAATCGAAGCTTTAGGCTCCATCCTTGGATGCTTCACAGTTGCAAGCAGAACAAAGAGTGTGGCCTTAGGCTTCGCCACACACTGACTTCCGGGCCATTCGAAGGAAGCAGAAAATGATACAATAGAAGGATGTCCACATTGACTCCCATGCCTCAATCAAAATAAGGACAAAGAGCATGGTTGAAGATTACTTGCTCACCCTAACATTCCCCCAATTGAAGGAAGCAGAAAGGCAGAATCGAAGGCTGCATCTCATGCTTCATGCTAAGCCCAAATCGAAAGGAGCCAGAGAAGCAGAATCGAAGGGTGCATTCTATCTAGATCGAAAAGCTTATTTTTCCTCCTTTTATTTTGTTTTGTCTTTACATTTTCTTGCTATTCAATATGGTTATAATAGTGTAGGATATTTATTTTATGCATTTTTATTGCTTTTGTACAAATGTTAGTAATTAGGATTTATGGAAAGATAAAACCAACAAGTAGACAACCTAAAAATCAAACACAAAATGCATGCAATCAAACACACTTTGCACACATACACCTCTAGGATAATCTCACTTATTGCCTCAGAAAAATAGTCATGTCCCTCGAATATGGGCATTTTAGCAAAGACCATCGATAAAAGATCATAGTCCCTCGAATGACCCTTAATGTTGCCTTCGGTAAACGATATAGTCCCTAAAACGACATTGCTAAAACGTCCCATAGGTTGCCTTCTATGATTATACAAATGACCCACGCCTGTCCCTTCACATCCAACGATGGGGTTTCTTACCAAATCAATGGTAAGATAGCGACATCTAAAGGAGGAGGAAAAGAACATTAGACCTTTTTAGTAGGTAGGACGCTCATAGTTGCTCGCTTGCTCACAACAAAAACATTTTACACACCAACACTTTCAAATTGAAACACTTTTAAAAGTCAAAGCTCTTTGTACGCATTCTTATAGAGACGAGAATCATTACAAAGACACTTTTCAAAATCACTTTCAAAAACACATTCCACAAACACCTCTTTGAACTATTTTCAAAACCAACACTTTGTACGCGTTCTTATAGAGAAGAGAACCATTACAAAGATATTTTTCTAAATATTTTTAAACCCACATCACAAAGCATATTTTCAAACAAAAGCAAGTGATCTATCAAGCAAATAAGAGCCCATGGATAACTACGGATGAAAAGGGAGCTAATACCTTCCCTTTTCATAACCTACCCCCCCCCCCCCCCCCCCCCCCCGAACTCAAGAAAGTAATCTCGAGAGGTCTTTCCTATTCTTTTCAGCCTTTCCTTTGTTGGATAAAAGAAAAGTCGGTGGCAACTCTTGCTATTCGCAACAATTGAAATCAAACGTAAAATACACAAGCGAGTTCTCTCACTGTATTACAACGACCACAAGGGCCGCAATTTTCGAGGATATTACATAAAGGAGGACCGAGGCCCCCGTCCAAATAAATGAACATGTGGCCACAAGGACCACAATTGTTTGAAAATTACTTAAAATGGGCAGAGCTCCGAAATAGATTACAAAAAAGAGGCACGCGGGCCAAAATAATAAGTAACAACAAACTGTTCAATTGTCGAGCTGGTTTGGTTCCTCCCGAGGAGACTCCTCATCCTCTGAAAGCTTAAAGGATTTAGGAACAACAAGCTTCCCACCGGCCACATAGTAAAGGAACCTCATGTCGGTTGTGTTCAACTCCACACCGGGATTTTCCACTCTGAGTTGTGCCACGGCATTATTGAAGCTTCATTCAACATTGGTCAGACCGTCATCCATCGCCAATTGAAGGCAAGCAACCAACTTTGCTCGGGTCTTCAGACCCTTAGCCTCATCTGGTTCATCCTCGGCAAGAGCTATTTCTGCCCTTATAGTTGCAACCATACCCTTAAGGGACTTCTTCTCCAACAGAAGAATATTACACTCCTTTATCATCTTAGTCAGGCTCTCCATCGACACCTTGTTCACAGTATTCGCTGTGACAAGCTTCACCTCGAGAGCTGTCACCTTAGCCTGAGACTTTCTCAACTCGGCCTCCAGGGAGGTACCTTCCTTGGCATACGCCGCGGCCATTCCCGATACCCTCATGACAACATCAGCATCTTGGGCCAACATCCCT
Source organism: Vicia faba (assembly GCA_948472305.1). Classification (NCBI taxonomy): domain Eukaryota; kingdom Viridiplantae; phylum Streptophyta; class Magnoliopsida; order Fabales; family Fabaceae; genus Vicia; species Vicia faba. Next base: position 489,059,860 of record OX451736.1, read on the forward strand.
CTTTTTCTCGGGCGATCCATCTCTTCTAGTACCAATGATTCAGTTCGGGGAAGTTGGAAGGAGAAACCCTCAAAGAAAGCCATGTCATGAAAACAAGGAGGAAGCTCGAACTTATCCTTGTCCTTTTTACCCGTCAAATCGACGACACCTTCAATACGAGGTCTCTTAACCCTCTAGAACACATGCTGAGGAGAGGGATGTCCGACAACAGGGCCAGATGACGACGTCCCCGAATAAAGACTGGACAAGAGGTATCTCTATAATAAAGACTGACAACCGGTCATGACTAGCCTGGTCCTCAGGGCTCAGCTGGCCTTTCTTCTAAATATAGTGGTCGATCCCACGAAGAAAGTGTTTACTCGACCAGAGGAAACTAAACTTCAACACCAACTTCATCATTGGGTCCCCGTTCTCATTCAACTCGGGTTCCCCAGCATCATCTACAAGTGGGACTCTCCTAAAAACATTTAACAATGCCCTCTCCGACATGGGTTTGACTAACATATACCTTTCCTTAAAATTTCGAACGAATTTGAGGTAAGCCTTGAACAACTTCCTGTTATCCTGTTTTAAGGAAACACATCCCTACTGATTACTAAATTGTCCCTGCTGGAGGTGAAAACAATAAAAGAACAAAGGAACGGTGGCCCCTATATGCAGATAATTGCACATTATCTCGAAATCCTGTAGGAAGGCAATCAAATTAGGATGAACTTGAGAGGAATAAAGACGGAGATGTCGAAAAACAGCCACATGAAGATCAGAGAAAGGAAGTCGTAGACCCAACTCTCGGAAGAGAATCTCGTACATAGGAGGATGGTTTGCATCAAACTTTTAACATACGCGATGATCCTTCCTGGGGATGTAGATCGCCCATTCTTCCTCTGCATCCTCTGACTCCATTCCCGGAGCCACCAACATAAACACCTCATCCGGGTGCTCGACAAAGTTGGAAATGATCTCCATAAGACCCGGCGTGACCCAGGCCAAAGGATCCTCGGGAGCTGTAGGCTCGCCTTGTACATTTGCATCCAGCTTGGGTACGTATGGATTAGGATCACATGTCCCTGAGGTACTCTCATGATTGAAGTGCCCCCGGATAAACTTGCGACGGGATCAATGTGCTCGCTCATAAGGTCGTCTTCAGTACTGCTAACCATCGTACCTGAAAAGTAGAGGTCAAAAGTAAATTCGATATCAAATCAAATCCATCCTTCCACTGCTAATCTAGTGAAAGGGCGTGAACGAGGACCTTGTCCCTGACCAGAGCCCTCACTTAAAATAGCAGAAAGTAATTCGAGGATAATCCCCTCTAACGTACTAGGCGCGCGACCACCAGGATAAACCCTATCCCACGCGAGTAAAGTTCCTTCCTCGAGAAATGGTTTTGGAACTCGCTCAGGGACACATCAGAAACTCAGGAAGTTCAAAGGAGAAACCCAGGGAACAATCCAATTTCGCCGGAAAGTTCATCACAAACTGCCATCACTGGCCCTACCACTAGGAGTTACTAAACAGCTCCACGGCAGAGCCAGCATTCCCAGGTGACAGAACCATCGAAAGTCATCCAATCTATAGCTAATCTACCCCTAACCACATGCATCTCTATAATCTCAACCTAAAATCTAACCCAAAACAGGGAACATTTTGGAAAAAACATAAGGAAAATGGGAAACTTACCAGGTTAGGGAAGACTAGCGGCGGAACGGGAAAAGATTACATCGGTGAGCAGCGGAAATAGCAAAAACTTCGACGGAGAATGATGGTGTCGTGCAGAAACCAAAGACTAGCAGAGAAATAACAAGATAAAATTTCAAATAAAGCTTCCTCTCTCCCTTTTATAGGCGAACTTCGCTAGCGCGTGAACGAGCACGTGCCTAGAGGAACTTGAGGGTCATCATCATTACACCATAATCCCTAAACTTCCCATCATTACACCTTTATGACAGCACGCAGCTCGATGTAAGTGTGGCATGCTACGCCTCAGTCCAATCAACCATTCGGCTCCCCGCGTGCCGAACACAAAAAGACCACGTTCGGGCTCCCAGACGTTGTTGACCCAAGCACATCCTATAGCATCCTCTTTTCTTCGCGGTCTGACTCTAAGTCTTCACTCCTATGCCTAGGAGAAACAACTTGGGAGGCTCTTATTCTGGACTGACCCAATGACTAGAACTGGCCTAATTCGCTTTTATCCTTTGCATGGCCCAAATAACTTTGGCCCACTAACTCCGATCTTCTGTCAAGTACACTTGATCGACCACACTATAGGAATATCATGAATTACAATGCCTTGGCAATGTGCCTGCCTGCATCAACGATCAATTCTAGGTCTGCTCGCTACTCGTCGAGCAGACAACCAGGAAGGCGCTCGAGACACGTTTGTCCTTAATCTCACCCTTGCTCGAAGCAACGGCTAGTTACTGACATGACTGCCTATTTTGACCAAGTCCTGGTAGTTACCTATTTTTGCAGACCTAAATATCTAGGCCCAAAAATAGGAACTAATGGCTACGCGCTGAGGGAATTATATAAACCTCACACTTGTGACGGACATGTATCCAATATTAACTCTAAAAACTCTAACCTCTTTCTTGTATCTCTTTGTGCTTCTACTGACTTTAGCATCAGAGTGTCTTGCAGATACACCCTATTCTCTCCTCATATTTTCAACTAAGTAGACGTCATCATCAAGGCCCACTTTCAGGTTCTGATCAACCGGTATGATCAGATATATTCATCTTTTAAATGTTAATGTGCAGATCACGAACCATACTATTTGTTGAATGTTTGTTACCAAGTTTGGATCAATTATTTTATAATGTTTTACAATTATAAAAATTAGATTCTAGTGTTTTACTCTTCATAAAAGCGAATATTTTTCATGTTCAAGGTTTTATTTCAGGTGTGTTTTCTCTAAGTATTAGCAAGTAATTAGTGAATGCTCATTCTACATAATATGGAAGGTAGTTTTACATAAAATTTACGTATGGTTTTTTCAGATAAAAAACATGAATATTATGAAACATTTTAAGCATATGAGATTTTTTTGAGTGGTTTATTTGAGTTTTTCAAAGTTGAATATGGTTTTTTATCTGTTTTCATACATGAGTAAATGTGTTGTTTTAATCTGTTATGCTTAAAATGTTTCACAGTTATCATGTTTTTATCTTCTTTTTTTAATGTTTCCTCTGAGTTTTTCTCCATTTGTTATGTTCATGTTAACATTCATATACATTTTTCTTCATTTTTTTGGGTGAGGCATGTGTTACAAAACTTTTTTAAATCGTAGTCATGACTTTTCCATATTAATGATATCAAATCAACCCAACATCATGTCGAGACCGTCAATTCTTATCACTGACTTGAGGTCTGATTCAAATGTTTAGAAAATTGCAATACGCGTCATTGATTTATGGATAGTGAAGGTACGCAATGGACAACAACATGTTGAATGTATCATACAGGATGCTAAGGTGTTTCTTCTATATTTCATATCTTTTCATCTATGATTAAATTAAGGTTTTAAGTAGACAAGTAGTGTGTTTTTCACAAATGTGAATGAAAGACTCCACTTATATATATATATATATATATATATATATATATATATATATATATATATATATATATATATATATATATATATATATATATATATATATATAAAGATGTTCTTTTTTCACTATTTTTTTCCCAATACTTAGTTTGGTTTTTTTGACTAAAAAATGCTTAGCTTATTAAAAGTAATAAAAAATACATATTAATATATTTTATCTTTTACACTTGAGGTGTTAGTTTATTGATAAAATTTAACTATAAAACTTCATTAAATTTGAAAAATGGTCCGTAGTTTCATTTTGATTAATTTTATTTTCCTTCTTCAAATTCATTTTAAAAATGGATACTACGTTTTGTATTTTACATCTATTCTCTTTCAAGTTGTTGAACCAAAAGAGGAAAAGACATGAATTTAGTCATTAATTAAGGATGATAATATTTTTTTCTTCGTGGACAATTATTCTTTAATGAAGTGTAAATTTTTGTAGTTAGTAGAATTTTCTTACTTATGTGTTTAGTAGGAAAACTTTGATTTGTTCTTTTCTGAATTTCGATTCTAGCTCGTGCAAGAAATGACTTATATTTAGACAGGGAAACAAAACTTATAGCATGTATTTTAGTGTAGTGTAAAATAACTTTCAAATAGATAAACATTGAATTAGCAACTATGTCTTACAATAAAAGATTGAAATAATAACTTCTTCTTTGGTGATGCAGTTGTGTTATATGGGCTTGAATATAACTTAGGTCCTTTGAGCTTAACAACAACAACACATGACACGTTATTGTTCCAAGAATTGTAATGCAATAATTACATCATAGAACTAATTCATCAACAATAAATTTAGAATTTTTTACCAACATACACCCCTTTTAACAACTATATCCCAATATACCACACATTTCAACCAATATTCTCAATATACCATCTTTTCAAAAAAAAAATTGATATTAGGAGACTCCGCCCAATAGATGGGTGGATGGTCTTAAAAATACACAGCTTCCGCCAATTGCATTGGTGGAGCTGTGTGAGCAACGTTTTTTTTTTTTTAAAATAATTTTAAAAATAAATTAAAATTGTTGTTAAATAAAAAAACAATATATTTGTATAAAATATAATTGAAATATTCAAATTTAAGTCATTTTAATGAAATTATTAAAATATTAAAATATTAATATACAAATAAAATTTATTTTAATGTAATTTTAAAAATAAATTAAAATTATTATTAAATAAGAAATCAATATATTTGTATAAAATGAAATTGAAATATTCAAATTTAAGTCATTTTAATGAAATTATTAAAATATTAATATACAAATAAAATTTATTTTAATGTAATTTTAAAAATAAATTAAAATTGCTGTTAAATAAAAAAACAATATATTTGTATAAAATATAATTGAAATATTCAAATTTAAGTCATTTTAATGAAATTATTAAAATATTAAAATATTAATATACAAATAAAATTTATTTTAATGTAATTTTAAAAATAAATTAAAATTATTATTAAATAAGAAATCAATATATTTGTATAAAATGAAATTGAAATATTCAAATTTAAGTCATTTTAATGAAATTATTAAAATATTAAAATATTAATATACAAATAAAATTTATTTTAATGTAATTTTAAACATAAATTAAAATTGCTGTTAAATAAAAAAACAATATATTTGTATAAAATGAAATTGAAATATTCAAATTTAAGTCATTTTAATGAAATTATTAAAATATTAAAATACAAATAAAATTTATTTTAATGTAATTTTAAAAATAAATTAAAATTATTATTAAATAAGAAATCAATGTTAAAATATTAATCATAAAAAGGGTCATGTTATTTTATTATTGCAGTGCGGCTCCGCCCCTGCAATGGACGGAGGGTTTTATTCATTTTATTATTTTATTATTTCAGTACGGTTCCGCCAGTGCGATGGGCGGAAGCTTTTGTAATTTTATTATTTATTTACGGCTCCGCCACGTTAATGGCGGAGGGTTTTATTATTTTATTAATTTAAAATTTTTGCTGTGAACTATAAATATCGTTGATGTTGAATGATCCAAGCTACACTTAAATTATTTTTCTTTAGTTGTATCTTAAAAATGTCTTTAACATCCGGGGAGTTTTCAATGTTTCCATATATGAAAAGAGACGCAGAACTTATTTTTTCTCCAGTAAAGCCTCCGGTGAAGATCAAATTGTTGAACACGCAAACATTTGAGCATCTGCATAGGCACTTGGAGGGATGGTTAGGGGAAGAAATTGCCCAAGGTGAAAAGATTCGGAAAATATAGAGGTTAGTTACGGTGCCTGGCTTAAATGGACCCACTCGTTCTTGGAGACTTGTTCACAACGACGCATGTGTTCTTATGATGATGCTTCAACAAAAAGATATTGTGTTGCTGATTGTAATATCCTAGAAATGGTTATGTCCTTGTTTGAACATGTTGATGTTGTTTACGTTTAATGTTGTTGCTAAGTTCTACTATTCGTCTCAGTATTTTAATTTATGTGTTGTTTTTTCGAATTGTTATTTATATTAAATGCAGAAGTATTAGTGAAATGAAACATAATAACTCGGCGTCATTATACATACAACTTTGCAGATTGATAACAAAATGAATAACTAATTATTACTAGTTCCTACATTGGGGCATCGCGTTCGGTTGTGACCTGGAAGACGACACAATGTGCATTTTCTCTCCAACTTATCATATGCGTCCATTTCTGTTGTAATACGGGTGCTCATGGGACGACCTTTCTTGTTCCTCCGCATAACTGGATTATGGCAAATTTGATCTCCCTCATAAGTGGGCCAATACTCATCGTATGGTAGAACTGGAAAGCTCGTGTTGTAAACCCCAAATAAGTTCGCAACCTTGTAAACGTCAGACAACAGAAGAAATGCGTCTTGGCGCACCACAGAACATGCAGCGATAACATGTGAACAAGGAACACGGTATGCTTGAAACTTTCCGCAGTCACACCATCCTTCCATTAGGTTGACCTTGTAACGCCCCAATGGCTTCCCCTCACCGTGGTTAATTGTCTCCTTCACACTGAAAGTGTTATTATTATAGTAAAAAATGCTTACCTGATGTGTGGCGGATTTAGACGTCTCTTCTTTCATCACCTTCATGCACCGTTCTGTAAATGTTTGTCCAGAATTCAAAACTGCACTCCACTTTGCACCCCTTTCAGCAAAGAGTGTTCCCATCCTATAGTATGTTGCACTTACTAATGATGTGATGGGGAGATTACGAGTGCCTTTAAATACGGAATTTAGTGACTCGACAAGGTTTGTTGTCATGTGCCCCCAACGACGACCCTCGTCAAATGCCCTCGTCCATTTTTCAACGGGAATTTTGTCTATCCACCTCAAAGCATCACCATTAGCCATCCCAATTTCATTACGATAATATTTAAATGTTGGTTGGTTCAGCGCATACCCTACATGTTAAAAAAAATATTGATTAATATAATGGTATACTAATAACGAGCATGTAATGTTTGCATAAAAAGTACTTACCCATGTTGATTATTTTTTTCCGGAGGATACGGTCCTTGATATCCTTCATAAAATTTTGTGCAATATGCCTGATACAATACACATGGACAGATGTAGTGTTATTCCAACCATTTTCAGGATTTTTATAAGCGCTTTCGATAGATGCATGTCGGTCAGAAATCAAACACAAGCCAGGTTGAGGAGCTACATGCATTCTCAAGTTTTTTAGAAAGAAACCCCAACCATCCGCCGTCTCACCTTCCAATAAGGCAAAGGCAACTGGGAAAATATTGTTGTTTCCGTCTTGTGCTACAACCATTAGTAGTGTACCTTTGTACCTTCCATATAACCAGGTACCATCAATCTGTAGTAAAGGCTTGCAATATGCAAAGCCACGTCTGCATGGTTGGAAAGCCCAAAATAGTCGGTGGAAGATTTGTTTCCCAGCAATAGTAATCCCGTCATCTGTATATACCGGTAGTGTTTACATTTCTACTACAGTGCCTGGAACAAACTTCTTAAGGGCCAACAAGTAATTTGGAAGTTCATTGTACGACTTTTCCCAATTACCAAACACTTGTTCGATTGCTTTGTTTCTAGCAATCCATGCCTTCTTGTAAGATAGAGTGTATTTGAAAAAAGAAACAATTTCGTTAATACATACACTCACCTTGATGGAGGGATCCTTTTCAACAAGAGGCATTAATCGTTCACTCATCAGTCGAGAGCTTAGTTGTCGATGATCTTGATTAAATATGGTCGTTGAACAATTATGTGGGGGCTCCATGATTCCTATCTCCCATAGGTCGCTCCTTTTCCTATAGGATGCCACTAGACGAAAGTTGCAACCACTTCGCTTACAACAAATTTTATATCTCTTCGTGTCAGAACACGTAACCCTGAAATAAACGACATGTTTCATATGGTACCTGGATATCGCAAAGACACAGTCAGATTTGTTTTTGAACTGGTTCCCAACAGCTATGTCATCCTCCAGCGGAAGACGAGGATTTTTGGGCCATTGAAAGGATGATTCGTCTCCAGCTGTATCCAGAGTTGTCATGTGGGCAGGTGGACAATAGACATTCTCAAGTGGAATGTGTTGTTCAGTTTCGTTGATTGCATCCGCCTCGTCACGTCCACCGTCTTCAAATAAAGTAGTGAATAAATCATCAGCTTGTGACTCAGTCTCCTCTTCTTCGTCATCTTCGACAACGACTTCCTCGGGAATTATGGACACGGGCTCAGCATCACTGGGATTGGCCACTTGTGAGATTTGAGATTGTTGAGAAAGTTGAAATTTTATGTATAAATCTATCGCATGTAACCCAGATAATTCATGGTTGTAAAACATCATTTCCACATCATCATCATCTCGGATTTTCAGTGGAACATATTTCACCTGGTTAACACCGAAATTAACAGCATTTCAATATATAATTTGTGAGACACCCAATGGGGCACCCAACAACAATATCCTTCATCTAACCCCACCCAATGGGGCACCCAACAAACCCCTCAAAATCCCAACTATCAGACACCCCAACAACAAATGCCTATTCCTCGACCACAACAATTTACCTCCCAAGATTGTTACCAACCCTCAATAAATAGCCCAATGTCTTCTAATTCCATACCAAATTGGAATTGGGAGGGAACCAGATTAAGTTATGGCAGTGCAGCCGAGACAGACTTTACCAATGAGGACATGATTGAGGAATTTTTAATGGGCGGGTGTGACGCGGGACCTTCAACTTCAACTCAACCACAAAATGAAGAAGGAAATCGCAGAACAGGCCAACGTACTAGACGAGCACCTGCTTGTGGAACTCACCAACGATTGACACGACCCGGTCAAAATCGACAGTAGATGTATCTTGGAATTATATATGTTAATTTATAGTTAAATTTTGTTTATTTATAGTATATTTTGTTTAATTAAAGTGTATTTCATTTAATTATAATGTATATTATTTATAGTTAAATTTATAGTTAATTTTTAGTTAAATTTTTGTTTATTTATAGTATATTTTGTTTAATTAAAGTGTATTTTATTTAATTATAATATATATTATTTAATTATATGAATTTAATTTATAATGTATATTATTTAATTATATGAATTTAATTTATAATGTATATTATTTAATTATATGAATTTAATTTATAATGTATATTATTTAATTTAATTTATGATGTACATTATTTAATTATATGAATTTAATTTATAATATATATTATTTAATTATATGAATTTAGTTTATAATGTACATTATTTAATTATATGAATTTAATTTATAATGTACATTATTTAATTATATGAATTTAATTTATAATGTATATTATTTAGTTATATGAATTTAATTTATAATGTATATTATTTAGTTATATGAATTTAATTTATGATGTATATTATTTAATTATATGAATTTAATTTATGATGTATATTATTTAATTATATGAATTTAATTTATGATGTATATTATTTAATTATATGAATTTAATTTATGATGTATATTATTTAATTATATGAATTTAATTTATGATGTATATTATTTAATTATATGAATTTAATTTATGATGTATATTATTTAATTATATGAATTTAATTTATGATGTATATTATTTAATTATATGAATTTAATTTATAATATATATTATTTAATTATATGAATTTAATTTATAATGTATATTATTTAATTATATGAATTTAATTTATAATGTATATTATTTATAATATGGATTTAATTTATAATGTATATTATATGAATTTAATTTAGAGAATAAAAAAAAACCCGTTTTCACACATCCGCCCATCTAATGGGCGACCCTCTCTATTTTTCAAAGCATCCGCCCAATGCAGATGCGGAACTCAAGAAAAAAACACTCATCCGCCCATTGTATTGGCGGATGAGTTGTGGCAAAAACTTGTTTTGTTTGAAAAGAGGGTATATTGGGATATATGAATGTGTGAGATGGTATATTGGGATTTAATGACTAAAAAGAGGGTATGTTGGTAAAAAATTCATAAATTTGTGTACAAAGATTGAATCGGTAGTGACCTTACAAAATCTCTTTTTGAAACTTACAAAACATTGATAAGGAGGGCAGTTGAAAAAACATAATTATTATAAATTATATTATTGTTGTTAGGATTAATTTAGATTTTATAATTAATTAGATATTAATTTATATTTAAAAATATTTTTTAGATCGTTTATATCTTTGTTAGAAGATATAAATTTTAGATCTTCTTATATCTTTGTAAAAGATATATTTTAGATTTAATTTGTGTGTATAAGTAGTCTAGTGGAGTAGGTTATTGTAATTTATTGTAAATCCTTTTGTTTTTTATCTTTCTTGTGCTCCAACAATTGGTATCAGAGCTCCTGATTAGAAACTCTAGAATTTGGGAAACATTGTTTTTTCATTGAGTTTCTGTGTAAATTGCACAAGGTAGAAGATGAACGGAAACAACGACAATATTCATTTCAAGCTTCCAGTATTTGATGGCAAAAACTGGAATCGTTGGAAGATCCAGATGCGCGTGTTATTTAGTTCTGAAGATGTGTTAGATCTTGTCACTGATGGCTATAATATGTTAGAAGCTGACGCAACAGAGGCCCAGAAGATAGCACAGAAGACGCTGAGGAAGAAAGATAAAAAAACGTTGTTCTACATCCATCAATGTGTGGATGTGAATGTGTTTGAGAAGATTGTTAATTCTGAAACAGCAAAGGCTGCATGGGACACACTGGTCAGATGTTACGGTGGTTACGCATCAGTGAAGAAGGTGGAGCTTTAGTCTCTCATAAAGCAATATGAGAATCTCAACATGAAGGACAACGAGAAGGTTTCTGAATACATATCTAGAGTGATTCTGATCACTAATGAGATGAAAGCTTGTGGAGAAACTCTGTCTGAACAAGTAATTATTGAGAAGATCTTGAGATCTTTAACTTCTCAGTTTGATTACATTGTTGTAGAAATTGAACATTCCAAAGATCTGAGCACCATGAGAGTTGAAGAGATACAAATTAGTCTAGAGGCACATGAGTTGCGTATGACTGCAAGAACTTCTGAGAGGAAAGTAGAGCAGCAGGATCTGAAGGTAACTTTTGGTAAGAAGCATCAAAAGCTGACTTGGTCAGAAGCCAGGAAGAAAACTAATGGTGGTCAAAAGTCAGAAGCTTCAAATTCTGATAGGCAGAAGAATGTCTAGAAGGGAAAGGAGAAGTCTGACAAGAAGAATGTTTAGTGTTATTGTTGCAAGAACTTTGGTCACTATGCCAGAGATTGCTGGTCCAACAAAGAAAGGAAGTCAGAAGAAGCAAATATAGCAAGAGGAGAGTCTGATGATGAACCTGTGCTTTTGTTGGCTTCTGAACCTAATGATCTGAATTCATCAGAATTGTGGTATATGAACACAGGGTGTTCAAACCATCTTATTGGAAACAAGAAGTGGTTGGTTGATTTTGACTCTGGGAAGAGTACAAAGATCAGATATGCTGATGATAAATATCTCAATGCAGAAGGTATGAGAAATTTCAGAATCATTCTAAACAATGGGAAAACAATAATGATCCAGAATATTTGGTATGTACCTGGCATGAAAAGCAATCTGATGAGTGTGGGACAACTGGTTGAGAAAGGTTTTTCAGTTACCATAAAGGACAATCTTCTGAAGCTGTATAACTGTAATAAGAAGCTGATTATAGAGTCAGAATAGGGAAGGAACAAAATATTCAAGGTGAATGTTAGAATTGTAGACTTTGAATGTCTTAGTGCAACAAGTGTTGTCAAGGAGAGTGAGCTGTGGCACAAAAGATTTGGTCATCTGAATTTCAGAAGTTTAGGGCATCTGAAATCAAAGAATCTGGTATATGGAATTCCTATAATCAATCACCCTTTGCATCAAAAGTAGCTCTAAGAGCAAAACATGCCTTAGGAGTAGTACATTCTGATGTGTGCGGTCCGTTTCCAGTAGCATCGACTAGAGGGAATAAATATTTTGTATCATTTGTTGATAAGTTTATCAGAATGACGTGGGTATCTCTAATAAAGTTCAAACACAAGGTATTTGATGAATTCAAAAAGTTCAGACTGAAGGCTGAGAATCAGAGTGGCCAGACTCTGAAGATTCTTAGAACTGATGGTGGTGGTGAGTATAACTCTACAAAATTCAGAAGTTTCTATGAGGAGAATGGAATTGAGCATGAGGTTACTGCTCCCTATACTCCTCAACACAATGGTCTTGCTGAAAGAAGAAATCGTACTTTGCTAGATATGGTGAGAAGCATGCTGAAAGAGAAGAAGCTTCCTCATACTCTGTAGGGAGAAGCTGTTGCAACTGCATGTTATGTGCTAAACAAATATCCAACAAAGAAATTAAAGGAAATAGTTCCTATTCAGAAGTGGACTGGAGATAAGCAAAGTGTTAGTCATCTGAATGTATTTGGTTCTGTATGTTACAAACATGTCCCAGAAGTCAGAAGACAAAAGTTGGATGATAGAACTAAAGTGATGTTGCTGGTGGGGTATCACAGTACAGGTTCGTACAAACTTTATTGTCTAGAAAATAACAAAGTTGAGTTCAGAAGAGACGTCATTGTAGAGGAATCATAAGTTTGGAATTGGGAAAAGTCTCGTCCTGACTCTGATGACAGAACTTCTGAAGAAAGGTCAGAAATACATGTTTCTGAAGCTGGTAAAGACTCTGACTCTGAAGAAGATACATAAGGAGAAGATGATTCTGACTCTGACTCCGATGGTGATCCAGACTCTGAAGACAGTCAAGGTTCTGGAGAAAGTCCAATTTCTGAAGCAAGTGCTTCTGAAGGGGAAAGTTCTGGTGTCCAAAGTTCTGAAGGTCCAGTTCAGAGGGAACAAAGAGTCAAAAGCATCCCAAGAAGATTTGCAGAGTTTGACATATTGCAAGACACTGAAGTAGACTCTGAAGGAGAAGTTATTCAGTGTGCAATGTTAGTAGACTCTGAACCTGTGAGTACATAAGAGGCTCTTAAGCAACAAGTTTGTTTACAGGCCATGAAAGAAGAACTTGATGCTATAGAGAGAAACAAGACTTGGAAGTTGACAGAACTTCCAAAAGGCAAGAAAGCCATCAGCGTCATATGGATTTTCAAGCAGAAGCTAAAGCCAGATGGATCAATTGACAAATACAAAGCGAGATTAGTAGCAAGAGACTTTCTACAGAAGCCTGGGCTAGTTTACTTTGAAGTGTTTGCACCTGTGGCGAGACATGAAACAATCAGACTAATGATTGTAATAGCTGCTAACAGGAATTGGCCTCTGATGCATTTAGATGTAAATTTTGCATTTCTGAGTGGTCCATTACAAGAAGAGGTGTATGTCTCACAACCTCCTGGATTTGAGAAAAAGAATCAGGAAGGGATGATGTTCAAATTACACAAAGCATTGTATGGATTGAAGCAAGCGCCCATAGCTTGGAATTTGAAGATTGATTCGTTTTTCAAGGAACAAGAATTTCAGAAGTGTGAGATGGAGTATGGTGTTTATGTTAAGCACACTTCAGAAGGTAATATAATTCTGGTCTATTTGTATGTTGATGACATATTACTCACAGGAAGTTCTAAACAAGAGATAGTTGAGTTTAAGAAAGTTTTGATGAATGCATTTGAGATGACAAATCTTGAAAAAATGAGTTTCTTTCTAGGGATAGAATTTATGTACTATGAGAAAGAAATCATTTTACATCAGATGAAGTATGAACTAGAGCTTCTGAAGATATTTAAGCTAGAGAATTGTAAAGTTTCCATCACACCTGCTGATACGAATCAGAAGTTGGATTCTGATTCTGATAGAGAGGACGTGGATGCTACAATCTTCAAACAGATGGTTGGTTCTCTAAGGTATTTGTGTAATACCAGACCTGATATTTGCTATGCAGTTGGAATCGTTAGCAGACTTATGAGCAAACTAAAGTGGTCCCATTACCAAGCTGCAGTCAGAATTCTTAGGTATGTGAAGGGAACTCTGAAATATGGAGTGTTATTTCTGTCTGGAAGAAAGATCGAATCAGAACTTCTGAGTTATTCTGATTCTGATTGGTGCAGAGATAGAGTTGACAGAAGAAGTACTTCTGGGTACTTATTCAAATTTATGGGAGGTCCTATTTCTTGGTGTTCCAAGAAGCAATCTGTTGTTGCTCTGTTAACCCGTGAAGCTGAATATATTGCAGGTGCTCTGACTGCATGTCAAGCTGTGTGGATTCTGAACTTGCTGAAAGATCTGAAGATTGAGGTAAATAAACCTCTGAAGCTGATGATTGATAACAAGTCTGCAATCAATCTTGGCAAGAATCCAATGTTACATGGGAGAAGCATTATTGAGACCAAGTATCATTTTCTGAGGAATCAAGTTCAGAATGTAATAATAGAGATTATGCACTGTAACACCCAGAAGTAGCTGACAGATGTTCTGACAAAGGCTATCAAAACCAATCACTTTCTTGGTTTAAAGGATGAAATTAGTGTTGTCAGTTTTGGATAAATATAAATTAAAGAATGATGTTAGAATTAATTTAGATTTTATAATTAATTAGATATTAATTTATATTTAAGAATATCTTTTATATTGTTTATATCTTTGTTAGAAGATATAAATCTTAGACAATAAAGAACTACACTGGCATTGTTACTTCATCAACACGTTAAACAAATAGTCAATATTAATTTTGAAGTTCTACACCAAATACAATTGAGGTAGCAAGTGCAAGATGGTTAAAACATGTTTTCCATATATTTAAACAAAAACAAAAAGAGGCTGTAACCTTAATTCAAACACTCATGTATGTTCTATGACATTCCAGTCCTAACTAAAAAAAATGATGTCTAATTACAGAATCTGTGTAGCAATGAGTTGAGAAAGTAGCAGTAATAATAATGTTGATTATAATCTATCAGTCTAACCATGGTAATAACCTTGAAATGCTTCGCCCCATCTTAGATATCAAACTGTATGTGAAATTAAATATGCATCTTGAATTTCAAATACTTTTTTCAAAGGTTAGAAGACATGAGTAACAAATGATGTTGCAATGCATAGTAAGAGAATTTTATAATAATGCAGTAGCTTGGAAAGTTAAGAAAGTATAGATATTAACTTGATAGTAGTACAAAAGGAGATGTACAATATCAGTTCTAGGTAGTGACTGTGTTAACCAACACAGTAAATGATAGTTGAAGAGATGTGAGGCTAGGTGTTAGTATCTTCTAAGGAAGAACACAAAAAGAGAGCAAAGTGACGGAGAAGCTTTAGTTGAAATAGTGAGGAGGCAAAAGCTTTAGAGCGAAACAATACTTTGAGAATGTTTTTACAGTTGTGTTAATCTATAAAAGTATGGTTATAGTTGAACCATATGCAGAACATTAAAACATGAAAGTGCGAAAACAGAAAATGCAAACCCGAAACAGTGAAAACACGAAACAACCTACAAACCGTGAAACAATGCGTATGCAAAAGATGAAGTCTTTAATCCGTTAAACTAATTTTATGCAAACCATTCATCATTTTCTCTGTGGAACTGTGAAAGTATAACAGAAAAGTATGAAAAATGAAGCATAACATAACATTGGAGTGGATGTTGAAGTTGTTGGTGCACAAAGGAGAGATGAAAGACAAAAGAAATATATTGAGTGACGGCTACAAAATAAGGAATAATGAAATTACGTTAACCTACCTACTACTAAGCTATTTATACAGAAAATTAGGATATAATAAAATACTAAAATACCCTCTAACAAACTTAATCAATAAGATATTTCTAAAATATAAATTAATTCCAACATCATCCCTTTTTATATTTACTCAAAACCGACAACACCAATTCCATCCCTCAAACGAATAAATTGATCAGTCTTGATAGCCTTTGTTAGAACGTCAGTAAGCTGTTTCTAGGTGTTATAGTGCACAACTTCTAATATTCCACTCTGAACCTGATTCCTCAGAAAGTGATACTTGGTCTCAATATGCTTGTTTCTCCCATGCAACACTGGATTCTTGGCAAGATTGATTGCAGACTTGTTATCGATCACCAGTTTCAGAGGTTTGTCTACCTCAATCTTCAGATCTTGCAGCAAGTTCAGAATCCACACAGCTTGGCATGCAGTCAGAGCTCCTACAATATATTAAGCTTCACAGGTTGACAGCGCAACAACATGTTGCTTCTTGGAACACCAAGAAATAGGACCTCCCAGAAATTTGAATAAGTACTCAAAAGTACTTCTTCTGTTAACTCTGTCTCCACACCAATCAGAGTCTGAATAACTCAAGTTCTGATTCGATATTCCTTCCAGAAGGAAATAACACTCCATACTTCAGAGTTCCCTTTACATACCTCAGAATCCTGACAGTAGCTTGGTAATGAGGCCACTTTGGTTTACTCATAAATTTGCTAACCGTTCCAACTGCATAACAAATATCAGGTCTGGTATTACACAAATAACTTAGAGAACCAACCATATGTTAGAAGGTTGTAGCATCCACATCCTCTCCATCAGAATCAGAGTCCAACTTCTGATTCGTATCAGCAGGTATGATAGCAACTTTGCAATTCTCTAGCTCAAATCTCTTCAGAAGCTCAAGTTCATACTTCATCTGGTGCAAAATGATTCCTTTCTTAGAGTACATAAACTCCATCCCTAGAAAGAAACTCATTTTCTCAAGATTTGTCATCTCAAACTCATTCATCAGAACCTTCTTGAATTCAGCTATCTCTTTTTCAGAACTTCCTGTGAGCAATATGTCATCAACATACAAACATACTAGAATCATATTTCCTTCTGAAGTGTGTTGAACATAAACACCATACTCCATCTGACACTTCTGAAACCCTTGTCCCTTGAAAAATGAATCAATCTTCAGATTCCAGGCTTTGGGCGCTTGCTTCAATCCATACAAGGCTTTGTGTAATTTGAACACCATCCCTTCCTGATTCTTTTTCTCAAATCCAAGAGGTTGTGACACGTATACTTCTTCTTTTAATGGACCATTCAGAAATGCATATTTTACATCTAAATGCATCAGAGGCCAATTCCTGTTAGTAGTTATTGCAATCACTAGTCTGATTGTTTCATGTCTCGCTATAGGTGCAAATACTTCAGAGTAATCTATCCCAGGCTTCTGTGGAAAGCCTCTTGATACTAATCTTGATTTGTGTTTGCCAATTAATCCATCTGACTTTAGCTTCTGCTTGAAAACTCATCTGACGCTGATGACTTTCTTTCCTTTTGGAAGTTCTGTCAGCTTCCAAGTTTTGTTTCTCTCTATAGCATCAAGTTCTTCTTTCATGGCCTGCAACCAGACTTGCTGCTTAAGAGCCTCTTCTGTACTCAAGGGTTCAGAGTCTACTAACATTATACAGTGAATAACTTCTCGTTCATAGTCTACTTCAGTGTCTTGTAACATGTCAAACTCTGCAAATCTTCTTGGGATGCTTCTGACTCTTTGTTGCCTCTGAATTTGAAATTCAGAACCTCGGACACCAGAAATGTCCCCTTCAGAAGCTCTTGCTTTAGAAATTGGACTTTCTCCAGAACCTTGTCTGTCTTCAGAGTCTGGAAAATTCCCAGAGTCTGAATCACCATCGGAGTCCGAGTCTGAATCATTTGCACCTTCTGAATCTTCTTCAGAGTCAGAGTCTTTACCAGCTTCAGAAACATGTGTTTCTGACTTTTCTTCAGGAGTTCTCTCATCAGAGTCAGAATGAGACCTTTCCCAATTCCAGACTTCTGATTCTTTTACAATGACGTCTCTGCTGAACTCAACTTTGTTAGTTTCTGGACAATAAATTTTGTACGAACTTGTTCTGTGGTACCATACTAGTAACATTACTTTACTTCTATCATTCAGCTTCTATCTTCTGGCTTCTGGGACATGTTTGTAACATACAGAACAAAACACCTTCAGATGACTAACACTTTGCTTATCTCCAGTCCACTTCTGAATAAGAACTATTTCCTTCATCTTCTTCGTTGGACATCTGTTGAGCACATAACATGCAGTGACAACAACTTCTTCCTACAAAGTATGAAGAAGCTTCTTCTCTTTCATCATGCTTCTCACCATATCAAGTAAAGTACGGTTTCTTCTTTCAGCAAGACCATTGTGTTGAGGAGTATATGGAGCAGTAACCTCATGCTCAATTCCATTCTCCTCACAGAACCTTCTGAATTCTGTGGAGTTATACTCACCACCACCATCAGTTCTAAGAATCTTCCGAGTCTGGCCACTCTGATTCTCAACCATTAGCCTGAACTTCTTGAATTCAGCAAACACCTTGTGTTTGTTCTTTATGAGAGATACTCGTGTCATTCTGGTGAACTCATCAACAAATGACACAAAATATTTATTCCCTCCAATTGATTCTATTGGAAATGATCTGCACACATCATAATGCACTACTCCCAAGGCATACTTTGCTCTTGAAGCTACTTCTGATGCAAATAATAATCTAGGTTACTTCCCTTCCATGCACACCTTGCATGACTTCTCAGGATTCATAATTGTAGGAATTCCATGTACCAGCTTCTTTGACTTCAGATGTCCTAAGCTTCTGAAATTCAGATAACCAAATCTTTTGTGCCAAAGCTCACTCTCCTTGATAATATTTATTGCACTAAGACATTTAGAGTCTGCAGTTCTAACATTCACCTTGAATTCTCTGTTCCTTCCCTGTTCTGACTCCATAATCAGCTTCTGATTACAGTCATACAACTTTAGAATATTGTCCTTCATGGTAACCAAAAAACCTTTCTCAATCAGTTGTCCCATACTCATCAGATTGCTTTTCATGCCAAGTATATACCATACATTCTGGATCACTGCTACTTTCCCATTGTTTAAAATGATTCTGACATTTTCTATACCTTCTGCATTAAGGTATTTATCATCAACACATATGATCTTTGTATTCTTCCTAGAGTCAAAATCAACCAACCATTTCTTATTTTCAGTAAGATGGTTTGAACACCCTGTGTCCATATACCACCATTATGATGAATTCATATTATCAGGTTCAGAAGCCAACAATAACACAGGTTCATTATTAGACTATCCTCTGGCTATATTTGCTTCTTCTGACTTCTTTTCTTTGTTCGACCAGTAATCTTTGGTATAGTGACCAAAGTTCTTGCAACAGTAACACTGAATATTCTTCTTGTCAAACATCTCCTTTCTCTTCTGGACATTCTTCTACCTATCAGTGTTTGAAGCTTCTGACCTTTGATCATTATTAGTTTTCTTCTTGGCTTCTAACCAAGTCTGCTTCTGATACTTCTTACCAGAAGTTACTTTCAGAGCCTGCTGCTCTACTCCCCTCTCAGAAGTTCTCTCAGTCATACGCAACTCATGCGCCTCTAGAATACTTTGCAGCTCTTCAACTTTCATGGTGCTTATATCTTTGGAATATTCAATTGCTACCACAATGTAATCAAACTGAGAAGTTAAAGATCTCAATATCTTCTCAATGATTACTTGTTCAAAAAGAGTTTCTCCACAAGCTTTTATCTCATTAGTGATCAGAATTAATCTAGAGATGTACTCAGAAAACTTCTCGTTGTCCTTCATGTTGATATTTTCATATTTCTTTCTGAGAGACTGAAGCTTCACCTTCTTCACTGATGCGTCACCATCATAATATATGACCAGTGGGTTTCACGTAGACTTTGTTGTTTCAGAGTCAGCAGCATTCTCAAACACATTCGCATCCATACATTGATAGAAGTAGAACAATGTCTTTTGATCTTTCTTCCTTAGCGCCTTATGTGTAATCTTTTATGCCTATGTTGCGTCTGCTGCTAACAGATCATAGCCATCAGTGACAAGATCTAACACATCTTGAGAGCCAAACAACGCACGCATCTGAATTTTCCAACGATTCCAGTTTTTACCATCAAACACTAGAAGCTTGGAGTTGATATCAGTGTTTATGTTCATCTTCAACCTTGTGCAATTCACGCAAAAAAACTCACTAAAACAGTGTTTCTCAAATCCCACAGAATCAGAAAAAACGATTCTCAATCACACAATACCTCATTGTTCACTCGTGTTTCCCCGTGGATTTCGAACAAGAGCTCTGATACCAATTGTTGGTGCACAAAGGAGAGATGAAAGACAAAAGGAATATATTGAATGACGACTACAAAATAAGGAATAATGAAATTACATTGACCTACCTACTAGTAGGCTATTTATACACAAAATTAGAGTATAATAAAATACTAAAATACCCTCTAACAAACTTAATCAATAGGATATTCCTAAAATATAAATTAATTCCAACAGAAGCATAGCATAACATAACAAAACATGAATAAATAAAGTGAAAAACCTTGAGAAATTGGATGTTGAAGCTTCTTTAGAGAGAGAGAGAGAGAGAGAGAGAGAGAGAGAGAGAGAGAGAGAGAGAGAGAGAGAGAGAGAGAGAGAGAGAGAGAGAGAGAGAGAGAGAGAGAGAGAGAGAGAGAGAGAGAGAGAGAGAGAGACGTGGAAGTGGTGAAGTGAATAAAAACTTGGATGCAGAGAGAGTGAGAGAGAAAGCTTCTGAATTAAAGTTAAAAAGAGACAAATGGTAATAAGTGTAGACACATGTAGCTCATGAATTAGTTAGATGTGAGATAAATTGTATTGTTTATGAAGAGACAAAAATGACTTTTTTGAAGTGTAAATTATTTTGAAGCAATGGCCATTTATGGTAGAATGGGAGCATCTTATTTTATTGGCAAGACAAGACATATTGATACACTTATCTAAAATATTTTTTATTTTTTATTTTATATATATATATATATATATATATATATATATATATATATATATATATATATATATATATATATATATATATATATATATATATATATATATATATATATATATATATATATATATATATATATATATATATATATATATATATATATATATATGTTTCATTTGGGAAGTTTTCAAATTTATATTTGCAGCGAGAATATGGGCAGAAGATCTATAATTTTTGTAAATTTATCTATTAACATAAATTTAAAGGAAATTATGACATTGTTTATTTTAGAAATATATCTTAAAATATTAACTAAGGAAGAGAAATAAAATATATTTTAAGATTGTAGAAATAAAAAAGTCAAAAAAATAGTTAGATAATCAACAAAAGATGTAGGGGATCCGTTATGGAGGGTGGTGGTCAACGGTTATTCGGAGGAGCCCAACCATCCAACGGCAAGAGGCATTATGGGTTTGGTGGCAGTTCGGGTCATGGATAACGAGTGTGATTGTTTCGATTCCCAGATTCATTTATTAAATGTTATAATATTATAAATATCTCTTATATTAATTTAGAGGTACTCTAAGATACATAGAGATACTCTAAAATACTTTGAATTAACATAGATGTATTATTGATTGCAATGCTTGTTCAGCTGCCTTCTCTCTTTCTGATTTTCTCTGCAGCAATCTTATTTTGTGAGCCTCCAATGAAGCTTGAAGTTATTCCAACTTCATCTCAGATAGATTCTTGGCCTCTTCAATTGTTACAACAAAGTAATCAAAATCTGCAATTAAGGATCTCAATATTTTTTCTATCATTTGCAGATCCGTAAGCGCTTCACCACACGCCTTCATCTAGTTTGTTAGCGTCACCATTCTTGAGAAATATGCAGAAATATATTCATCCTCTTTCATCTGAAGCATCTCGTACTGCTTTCTCAGAGTCTGCAACTTCACCTTCTTCAGTTTCTCATCTCCACCATACAAGGATTTCAGCTTTTACCAAGCTCCTTTTGTTGTTTCTTCTTCAATTATCTTCTCGAATATGTCATAATCCACACACTGGTGAATCAAGAACATCGTCTTGCCACCTTTCTTCCTCTGATCTTTGTGCACAACTTTCTGGGCTTCTGTAGCATCTACATGCAGTTGTGATATTTCATCATTCAAGATTTCTACAACATCTTGAAATCTGAAAATAACTTTCATTTGTGCCACCCACCGTTGATAGTTTTGACTTTTGAAAACCGGTAGA